>PITA01021330.1:13426-33041 GCA_004023965.1 Spilogale gracilis
CCTGGGTGGCTCAGTTGGTTAAGCGACTGCCTTCGGCTCAGGTCATGATCCCGGAGACCCGGGATCGAGTCCCACATCGGGCTCCCTGCTCGGCGGGAAGCCTGCTTCTCCCTCTCTCACTCCCCCTGCTTGTGTTCCCTCTCTGGCTGTGTTTCTCTCTGTCAAATAAATAAAATCTTTAAAAAAAAAAAAAAAAAAGGAACCAAACAGAAATTCTGTTGCTGCAGAATAAAGTGAATGGAATGAAAAATGGCCTCAAAAGTCTCATCACCAGCAAACTTAATCAAGCAAAAAAAAAGAGTATGTGAACTTGAAGAGAGGTGATTTCTAATCATCCAGTCAGAGAACAAAGAAAAAAGAACGACAAAGAGTGAAAAAAGCCAAGGCGAATTATAGGATACCATTAAGACAAACAATTTATACATTATGGGAGACCCAGAAGAGATCAGTGGAAGAAAGAAACAGAAAGCTTATTTAAAGAAATAATGGCTGAGAACTTCCCAAATCTTAGGAGAGATTTTGACATCCACATCATAGGCCCCCCAACAGATTCAACCCAGATATCTTTTCCAACACACATTAGATAAAATTGTCTAAAATCAAAGACAAAGAGGGAATTTTAAAAACAGTAGGAAAAAAAAAATCCTCATATGCAACGGAACCCCCATAACTGTTAACATATTTCTCAGCAGAAACCTTGCAAACCAGAGGAGGAGAGTGACACATTCAAGATGCTGAGAGGAGAAAAACAACCGCCAATCAATAGGCATTTACCTGACAAAACTCCCATTTCTCTTCAGAAAAGGAAAGCCAAAGATACCCACAGAAACAGAAGCCAAAGAAGTTTATCACCACTAGACTGGCCTTACAGGACAAATGCCAAAAAGAACTGTGTAAGCCAAAATGCGAAGATGCTAATTAGTAACAGGAAAACATAGGGAAATAGAAAACATGCTGATAAGATGAGCATTTGGTCAAATTCAGACTACTCTAATACTGTGACATTGTGGTGTGTGAATCCTTAACTCTAGTACAAGGGTTAAAGGAAAAGTCATGAAAAATAACTATAGCTCCAATAATTTGTTAATGGGTCATGCAATATAAAAAGATGTAAATTGTGATATCAAAAACAAAACATAAGAAGAGTAATAAAAGAATAGCATTTTTGCATGCGATTGAGGTGAAGTGGTTAGCAGCTTAGCATTTGCAAATGTTTTACATAAGATTCATGGAAATCACAAAGCAAAAACCCATAGTAGACAAGAAGGGAATTTCAGGCCACCTCAGAAAATCATCAGTGCACAAAGGAAGACAGCAAGAGAGGAAGATAAGAATAAAGGAGCTACCAAATATTCTGAAAACAATTAATAAAATAACATCAGAAAGATCTTACCTATTAATAATTAATTTACATGTAAATGGATTAAATTTTTAATTAAAAGACCTGGTGTGACTGAATGGATAATAAAACAAGAGCCAAATATATGCTCTCTACAAGAGACTTATTCAGGTTTAAGGACACACATGGGCCCAAAGTGAGGGAATAGGAAAAACTTAATTCCATGAGAATGGAAACAAAAAAGAGCAGGAGCGGGCACCTGGATGGCTCAGTGGGTTAAAGCCTCTGCCTTCTGCTCAGGGAGTGATCTCAGGGTCCTGGTAGTGATCTCAGGGTCCTGGGATCGAGGCCCACATTGGGCTCTCTGCTCAGCAGGGAGCCTGCTTCCTCCTCTCTCTCTGCCTGCCTCTCTGCCTACCTGTGATCTCTCTCTCTCTGTCAAATAAATAAATAAAATCTTAAAAAAAAAAAAGAGCAGGAGTAGCTATATATTTACCACATTAAAATAGACTGTAAGTCAACAAGAGACAGAGGAAGTCATTGTATAATGATGAAGGGGTCTCTTCATCAAGAGGGCATGATAATGATAATTATATGCACAATAGAGCAACTGTGTATATTAAGCAAATACTAGTAAATCTGAATAGAGAAATAGACAACAATACAATTAAAGTAAGGGCTTCACTATCCCACGTTTTAACAATCCCAGATTGTTATCTGCAGATCATCCAGATAGAAAATAAATTAAGAAGGATTGGATCGGAATTATACTTTGGACCAAATGGACCTAACAGACGTATACAGAATATTTCATCCAACAGCAACAGCAGAATACATATTCTTCTTAAGTGTGCCTGGAACATTCTCCAAAACAAGTCACATGTTAGGCCACAGAGTTTTAACAAATTTAAGAAGACTGAAATAATACCAAGTGTTTGTTCTGACCACAGGAGTATTAAACCAGATATCAGTAATAGGAGGAAAATTAGAAAATTCACAAATATGTGAGATTAATATTCTACTGAACCACCAGTGGATCAAAGAAGAAATTTAAAAGGAAATCCAAAAACATCTTGACACACAACATACCAAAACCATGGAATGAAGCAAAAGCAGTTCTAAGAGTTCTAATGATGAGATCTATCTACATTCAGAAAAACGTAAGTTCTCAAGTAGTTTAACTTAATATCTCAGGAAACCAGAAAAATAACTAAGTTTTAAGTTAGTGGAGTAAAGGGAATAAGAAAGAGCAGAAATAAATACAAAAGAGACTATAAAGACAATAGAGAATATCAACAAAACTTGAGTTGGTTCTATCAAAAGAGAAACAAAATTGACATTTAACTAGATGAAGTAAGGCAGGAAAAGAGAAGATTCAAATAAATAAAATAAGATATGGAAGAGGAGACATTACAACTGATCCTGCAGACATGAGAAAGGATCATAAGAAACTACTATGAATAATTACATGCCAACAAATTGGATAATCTAGAGGAAATGGATAAATTCCTAAAGTCAGACCACCTACCAAGACTGATTCATGAAGAAATAGAAAATCTGAACAGACTGTTAATGAGGGAGAAGATTGGATCAGTAATCAAAAATGTCCCAGCGAAAGAAAGGTCTGGGACCAGATGGTTTCAATGGTGAATTCTACCAAACATTTAAGGAAGAATTAATACCAATTATATTCAAACTCTAATAAAAATTTGAAGAGGAGAAAACACTTCAAACTCATTTTATAAGGTGAGTATTACTCCAGTAACCAATACCAGACAAGGGCACTATAAGAGATAATTGTACAATGGGATCCCTCATGAGCATGCATTCAAAAATTTCTCAACAAAATATTAGCAAACTCAATTCAACAGCATAGCAAGAAGATCATACACCATGATCAAGTGAGATTTACACCAAGGATGCAAAGATGAGTTCAACATCCACAAATCAATGAATGTGATACACCCCTTTAACAAAATGAAGGATGAATCTCATATGATCATCTCAGTAAATGAAGAAAAACATTTGATGAAAATAGATATCTTTTCTTTCTTTCTTTTTTTAAATAGACATCTTTTCATTATAAAAATTCTCAAAATATTTGGTATAGTTGGAATGTTAACTCGGTAGAATAAAGTCCTTGGGTGACAAGCACACAGACTATATCATCCTCAATGTTGAGACACTGAAAATTTTTCCTCTAAGATCAAAACAAAACAAAAATGTACATGCTCACGACATGTATACAACATAGTACTAGACGGTCTAGCCCCAGCAAACAGAAAGGAAAAAGTAAAATTGTCTGTGTTTGCAGATGACATGATAATACCTATAGAAAGCCCTGAAGAATCCATAAAAAACAAACAAAACAACACAAAAAACAACTGTTAGAACTGATAAAACAAATTCAGTGAAGTTGTAGGAGACAAAATCAATGTACAAAAATCAGTTGCATTTCTATACACAAACAAGTTATCTGAAAAAGAAAATAAGAAAGCAATTCCATTTGCAATAGCATCAGAAAGAATAAAATAATTAAGAATAAATGTATCTAAGGAGGTAAAAAAAAATCTTTAAACTGAAAACTATAAAACCCTTGATGAAAAAAATCAAAGAAGACATAAATAAATGGAAAACTATCCCATCTTCATGGATGGGAAGAATTAATATTGTTAAATACCCATAGTAATCTACAGATTCAAAGCAATCTGTTTCATAAAAGCAGATACATAGATCAGTGGAACAGAATAGAAAGCTCAGGAATAAACCCACACGTATATGGTCAACTGATTCCAACAAAGGTGCTCAGGATGCTCAATGGGGCAATGACAGTCTCTTCATAAATGGTATTGGGGAAACTGGATATCCTTGTAAAAGAAAAGAACACAAAAATCAACTCAAAATGGACTAAAAACTTAAAAGTAAGATCTGAAAATCTAAAACTCCTATAAGAAAACATAGGGGGAAATCTACTTGACATTCGTCTTGGACATGATGATCTGACACCAAGAGCAAAAGCAACAAAAGCAAAAATAAACAAGTGGGACTGTATTAAACTAAAAACTCTCTGTGTGGCAAGGACATGAACAAAGTGAAAAGACACCCCATCGAATGGGAGAAAATATGTCCAAACTATATATCAGCAAAGGGCTTAATATTCAAAATACATAAGGAACTCTTACAACTCAACAGCAAAAACAAACACATTAAAAAACACCCAACGAACCCAATTAAAAAATGAGCAAAGGAACAGATTAGGCATTTTCCCAAAGAAGACATACAAATTGCTGATGTGTATATGAGAAGTGCTCCCCATCACTAATCATCAGGAAAACAGAAATCAAAACCACAATAACATATCTCATACCTATTAGGCTATCTATTATTAAAAAGACAAGAGATAAGAAATGTTAGCAGAGATGTGGAGAAAAAGAAACCCTTAAGCACTACTAGTGAGAATGTATACTGGTATACTCACTAGGAAAACAGTATGGAGGATCCTCAAAAAATTAAAAATAGAAACACAATATGAACCAGCAACTACCCTCTGGGTATATATATCCAAGGGAGATGAATTCCCTATCTTGAAGAGATGCATACTCCCGTATTCATTGCAATATTATTTACAATAACCAAGGTATGGAAACAACCTAAATGTCTTTCAGTGGTTGAATTGATAAAGAAAATCTGGTACCTAGAAACAATGGGATATATATTATTCAGCCTTATAAAAGAAGGATTGCTTTCTATTTGTGACAACATGGTTGAAACTGGAGGACATTAGGCTGAGTAATATAAGCCAGAAGAAAAAAAACAAGTATCGTATGGTCTCACTTACATGTAAGTCTAAAAAAACCTGAATTCATAGGAACAGAGAGTAAAATGGTGATTGTCAGGGGCTGGGAGTGGGGGAAATGGGACAGCAAGACTGGCAAAATGGTACAAACTTTCACTTATAAAATAAATAAGTCTGAGCATCTAGAGTTCAGCATGATGACTGTAAGTAATAATACTGTATTGTTTACTTAAAATTTGCTAAGAGAAGTACATCTTCAGTGTTCCCACACACACAAAAATTATACCTGTGTTAATTAACTTGATTGTGGGAATCATTTCACTGCGTATGCATATATCAAATCCTAGTGTTGTAACTTTTGATACAATTTTATTTGTTAATCATCCTTCAGTAAAACCAAGGGGGAGCACAAATAAAATGATTTACAGATTTCGATAAAGTCTTTTTATTTTACATCCACGTTGGACGAGCTTGCAACCTGAAAGGAATATGGAAGCTGGCTCTTGCTTATGTGACAAGACCTCCCACAGGCCTCATTCCTTCCCAAGTGGATTATAGCACATCTACTTGTACCCCAGAAGCAATTTGCAATTGGATGTTGGACTTTTCAATAGCTGAGGTCTGAAAATGCAACCAAATTCCCTCAGTATCAGCCCCCCGACATGCTTCCCCAGATCCAATGTCAAAGCTCAGATCGTGGCAGGTGGTTGTACCTGTCACACCTCCCGTGTGCAGGTAGTCTCGGATCTGGTTCCTGGATGTGGGGACCACAGTCTTTGTAACATTCTTCCTCCAGCGAGCACGAGCAAACCCATATAATACGAGGGAGTCGCAAACTCCTTAAGCTGTTTTCTAAAATGTTTTCTGCTCCACCAAATAGAAAACATTCTCTTCCATTTACTTTTCCCCTTAATTTTTTTTAAACCCAAGGGTATTTTAAAAGAAAATGCCATCCATATGTTTTTGATTCATTTACACTTAAATCATTAAAAGCCTGTTTTGTAAGAGCGTTTTGATGTCCAGAAAGGTTTTTTTCTGAGTCCTTTTTATAAGTCATTTAAAGCTGGTCTCCCTTCCCCTTTCCTCCCGCTCTGTCCCTAACTTGCAAAAGAAGAAAAAAGAAAAAAAGAAAAACAAAAAGAAAAACAGAGAGTTGCATTTTGCTGGGAGCAGATGATTTTTAACCTCAAAACTTCAGCTCACACATACCCATTTATTTCTCAACTAGGACATGTTCACACTCGTGCCAAAAAACTCAGACCCCAGGTAGTCAAATGTAACGTCTTTGCCGCAATCATATAAATTCGTGATATTATGACCCTTTTCGTTGGTGATCTTTCTGCCAAGGTAAGCGGTCCTCTTCAAAGTCATTTTACAATCCTGTCACCCCACACAGTTCACAATGCACACCTCACATGTCTGGTGACCCTCGCTCCTCTTCCCCAGGCCTTCCAAGGACATGCCCTCACGTGCAGCCTGTCCAGTGTTCTTGTTAGTGCCTTCCTGAATGTATGTGCCAGACAGCCTGACTCCGTTCATCTACACACTACAATTGTGCCTCCGAGGCACAGGAAGGCAGAAAGGAATATCATGCAGACTGTGGGGTCTCTGCATTATTTCCTTACTGACTGAGAAAAGTCCAGTTTGGGAAGAGTTGATCATGTGGAGAATGGGATTTCTTAAAACCCTCGCTCTTCAGTGTGGGAGGCCAACTGCACAGGAGGCTTTCAGACTGGGTTTTCTCTTGTATCTTCCCCTAGGAACTAAGGTTGGCCATCTAGTATTGAGCCCTTTGCCCCTTCAGAAGATACCACACTATGACACTGGAAAGCTAGTGAGTTGTGTTTTTTTTTTTTTCTCCACAAAATATGGGTATTTTATGCCAACCAAAACTAATAAGCAAAACATTAATGGTAGTACTAAGGGGAAAATGAGCTCTCAAGTTATAACTGTTTGTACTGAAATAATTGCATATATAATACCAGATAGCAGAAGTCTAGGAAATCTCCATACCCTGTAACTTGCCATTTAACTTGCAAAAATTTATGAAAAGAGAGTAATGATTCATTAGTATAAAGATTTAGCTGTCAGAGTTTGTTTCTACTGGTGAAAAATTTACAACAAAAGAGAACTCACCCAATATAAGTAATTAAGGTATTGAATCAGTGAAGCAAAGTGTTTCATAAAAAGTAATTAAATGCAACTACTTATATTGTGGTTCTGTGAAAGCATATAACAACACAGAAAGTTTGTAGTATGTAGAGTGTAAAATGTCAATTTTATAAGAGAATTACCACATGATGCTATAATGAGCCTACATAAGGTCTGAAATAAACAAGAACCGAGATTAAGGCACTAAGGATAATTTTATTTTTTCCAGCATATATTTTAAAAATTTCCTATAATGTGCCTACAATATGCTTTTGTAGTATGTTTTTATACTAAAAACATTTACAGTGTTAAGTGTTGATGTTAAAAAGCAAATGACAAAAATATTTTCAGCATTTAATTCTTAATGTAGGGCATGTGTGCATACACAAACACCTGATTGTTAAGCTTTTCCAAATCTCTATACCAAATGCTAACTTTTCACCTTTCGTAACTTCTGCTCAGGATGAAAACTATGCTAATAATTTTATCTTTCTGTAATTCAAGAAAGCTGCACAGGCTGTATAATAGGATGGAGGCATCTATTAGAACTACATTTGAGTTAATAGTCCTGGGGCACCTGGGTGGCTAAGTCGTTAAGCATCTGCCTTCGGCTCAGATCATGATCCCAGAGTCCCGGGACCACTGAGCCCCACATCGGGCTCCCTGCTCAGCAGGAAGCCTGATTCTCCTTCTCTCTCTCTCCCTCCGCTTGTGTTCCCTCTCTAGCCATATTTCTCTCTGTCAAATAAATAAATAAAATCTTTACAAAAAAAGAAAAAAAATAGTCCTTCTTACAATGATACAGGATTCAGCTTCTGGCACTACAAACTTGTATTAGGACCTTCATACCATATAGGAGTCTTAGTATGATCAGTAAATTAGTGACCAGGTAAAATTCCAAATGGCAAATGCTATATGCAGTAAAATTCCTACAGCAAACTTGTGTTTCGAGTCCCAGTGATTTTTCTCCCTAAGTTTTATTATAATTATTTAATTTTATAACCTGAGTAATAAAGCATTCCTCTGGTCCCAGTCCAGAAAAGCACTTTTTCATAAAGAAAACACTATTGTCTACCATTTTGTTGTCATTTTGTCCCTCAATCCTCCTTGCCACCATGAGGCTCAGAATTACTAATCACTTCCACCAGCAGGTCAAACACAACTAACTTCAAGTCATCCTTACCTCCTTTAATCTTCTCAAGAACCCGATGAGGTAGACACTATTATTGTCCCCATTGAAGAGAGGAAGAAATTGAGATCCACAGAAATTAGGTAACTTGCCCAGTCGGGTACAGATAGTAATTAGCAGAAGTGAGATTCAACCTCAGCGCTCTCTGAATCCAACTTCCAAATGCTCTGTCCTTGTGCTGGCTCCTGGCCATCTCATAAGCAGCCATGCCTGTACAATGCTTCTCTCAGGCCATCCCCTCATCCCACCCCAGCACTCTCCCCGCTAGATAGAATGTGAGTGCTTAAGAAACATAAAGATGGAGAAGGGAAGAGTTCTTCTCCTCTTACATTTTACCTCTATTAAGTTCTTTTTTTTTTTTAAGATTTTATTTATTTATTTGACAGAGAGAGAGATCACAGGTAGGCAGAGAGGCAGGCAGAGAGAGAAGGAGAAGCAGGCTCCCCGCAGAGCAGAGAGACTGATGTGGGGATCGACCCCAGGACTCTGAGATTATGATCTAAGCCGAAGGTGGAGACTTAACCCACTGAGCCACCCAGGTTCCTGCCTCTATTAAGCTTCTTAAAAATAATTTTACAAGCCAGGATATCAGCTCCATTTCATTCCACATCCTGTAAAGTTGATGTATGATTTCTGGCAATATAATTATTATGATAAAATGGAAATAGATTGAGGGGGATGGCTGGGTTATGGATATTAGGGAGGGTATGTGCTATGGTGAGTGCTGTGAATTGTGTAAGACTGATGATTCACAGACCTGTACCTCTGAAGCAAATAATACATTATATCTTAATTTAAAAAAATATATATATAATAAAAAAATTCTATTGCTATAAAACCATTTAGAGATCCTATAAGCCATTGTAATAGGCATTATAACCCGAAGGAAAAATACCTGAACAACTAGTTCCACTACTGAAATTGACTAAGGCATTACCTAATTTAAAAGGTCTCCTTTTGGGGTACCTGGGTGGTTCAGTCCATTAAATATCTGCCTTTGGCTCAGGTCATCATGATCTTATGGTCCTGGGATCCAGCCCTGTGTCAGGGTCCCTGCTCACCGGGGAGCCTACTTCTCCCTCTCCCCTCCCTCTTCCCCTCCCCTCCCTTCCCCCCTCTGCTTGCTCTCTCTCTCTCTCTCTCAAATAAATAAATAGAACCTTTAAAAAATTCTCCTTTTGTTTGTATATTTAATGACACATAAGGAAATATAATTTTGAGAATAGTTTTAGCATATTTTCCACTTCATGACATGAGAGTGTATATTAATATTAAATATAAACAGTGGTACAGGTACACTTTTTCTTGGGTCAGCATTTTACAGCTCCTTTCTTCCCTAAAATGTACTGAATCAAGGAGAAAGCAAGCAGAGCAGTAGAACCTGCCACAGGATTGCCACATTTGCATCTTGAATCACGTGTGATCTCTTCTGACCTCTGAAGGGCATCAGGATCAATAAAGATCAATAAAGATCAATAAAGAATCTATGAAAAGTTCTTTTAGAACCTAGAATGGGTATGCTATAGATTTTAGGTTATGGCCATTATTAAAAATAATAGCAAAAACAAAATTTTCCATGCCATTATTTCAACAATTAACATTTAATTATATATGAGTACAAGCTTCACATTTGAATCACACTGGGATCTGAAACTTGCATTTTTATAAGATTCTGTTTTTTAAAGCATTTTAGATTTACAAGAAAATGGAGAGGAAGGTACAGAGATTTTGCTGGTTACCTGCTGACCTCACACATTCACTCTTCGTCACCAACATCTCTCCCCAGAATGATATGTTTTCTTTTACCAAGTATGAACCTACACAGACACATCAGAATACCCCAATATCCACAGTTTAACTCAGGGTTCACTTTTGGTGCTGTGCTTTCTACATGTTTGGACAAATGTGTAATGACAGGGAGCCCTCATCATATATCATTCAGAGTATTTTCGCTGCCCTAAAGATCCTCTGTGATCTCACCATTCATCTCTTCTCCAACACCAACCTGGAACAACGATTGGTCTCTATTGTCTTCATAGCTTTGCCTTTTCCTGAATGTCATGCGGTTGGAATCATATAGTACATAGCCTTTTCAGGCTGTATTTTTCACTTAGTGACATGCATTTGAGGTTCCTCCACGTCTTCTCAAGACTTGATAGCTCATTTCCCTTTGGTCCTGAATCGGATTCCATTGCCTTTGAACATGGTTTATTTATCTACTCACCTATTGCTTGACATCTTATTGGCTTCCATGTTTCGGGTAATCATGAATAAAGCCACTATAAACATTCATGTGCAGGTTTTTGTGTGAACAAAAGTTTTCAGCTCCTTTACATATTATCAAGGAACATATGTTGGGGTGTATGGTAAGAAGAGTTTGTTCTGCGTTGTAGGAAACTACCAAAGTGTCTTCCAAAGTGGTTCTCCCATGAAACCTGTATTTTCCAAGATCATTATACCAATTACCAGATTTCAGAGCCAACCTTTGCTGAGTCGGCATGTTTAAGTGAACAAACATCTAGAAAGTGTTTCATAAATTCCTTCATTTCTTCCATCTTACCATGTCCTTTAAATATACAAGACACAACAGATACTCTCAGAGAGCAGCTCGCCAAGAATAGCCACTCAGCAGCAATTATGTAAAAAAAAAAGAAAAGAAAAAAGAAAAAACTATACAGGAATAAATAAGAAAGCTGCCCTGCCTTTTACTGACAACCAAATATAAAATAAATGCCACTTTGTATTGCAGACACTTCATAATTACAGTATGAAGTTTTCAGATGCCTCTTTATAGCCTCTGTTCTGAATCTCTCATGACCATGACTGGCCACTGCCCCATATATCTGCTCAGACCACCACCATCTGAAGATGTGACCTGTAGAAACAATGGTACTTAGTTAACCTCTGAAGGGTTACAGAAGTCAAGTCATTCACAAGTAGGAGAAAAAGGCACAAAGGAATCCTGTTAGAGTCTGTTGAAGATTAACAGACCCCTACACAAAAGCCCCAAAGCATCCTTAACCTTCTGAAAAACAACATGTACTAAAAGGGTTACCATGGGAACAACCAATTAAATAAACTAGTAAAAGAGGACAACTATCTACACCTCAACCAAATTACACAAACAATAAAAAAAAAAAGCACCATAAATCGAGTTTTAAATGTAGCCAGAAAGGTTAACAGTGGGGGGAGGAATAGGAGAGGAAAGAAAATAGAAGCCCTTAGCCCATGATGGTTAGAGCAATGGCAAAGTAGCAAAAACATAATTAGCGGTAAGGCTCAAGATTGAAATTAGCATCTATAGTTTGAATGTTGGAAGAGTCTAGAAACTGTAGACCATCCTGATTGACTGTTTCTGTGGGAAGTAAATCCCATAAGCTCATGGGCATACCACAGTGTTCTCTTTAGGCTTTACGATGCTATCTGATGGACTGAGAACTTATGTTGGATGTCAGGCCAGTGCTAGGCTTCACTTGCCTCAGAGAAAAAAAGGCTTAAGGCTCAACCTTCATCCAACTGGAAACCAGTTGTCTGTGGGCTAAGAAAGTAAATTCACTTGAATCAAGGTATTTTGGGTGCTAAAAGCATCCTGAGTCATGGAATCAAGGGTCATGAAGAGAAATTGTTTAGAGAAGACTAGGAGGAAAAATACGTAAGACGGTTGCTTGTAGGATTGACTGATTTAAGAAAAATCCTTAGAGAAAGTTTCACCTCACCTCTTTCATGCTTTGCAGTTGCTCTCTCTGTCTTTAGAGATTATTCATAGAGTTAATTAAATGCATGCATATGACTTCCAAATTAAATTTGAGAACAGAGATGCTAACAGAGAACAGGAACTGTCAAGCATCTCTGAAGAACCACATCTATCATGAGAACTTGGGAAATATTTCTTTGTGAACAGACCCCTCTTACACTTAAAGACAAAATGGAGTGCTGAGAACTAAGAGACACTTGGCAACATCTGGATAAAGTGTAGACTCCATACACCCTTGCTTCCAGGGACTTGTTATAATCGACCTACGTGAAAGGAGGCCACTTTACATTTGTTTTAATTTCCTAGGTTCTAGGAATTATACTTGAAGATTTTCAGTGACATTAGTTTCTGGATATTAAACACTGTCTGATTGTACTATTGTACTATCTGGATTCTTAGCCAAGTGTGACATAGTCATTTCATTTCTCTGTCTCTCTCTCTCTCTCTCATTCTCTCTTGCCTCTGTCCCTCCAGTCTCCACTTGTTCTTAGGGATAATGCAAATTATGGTATTCAATGACCAAAAATTTCCTTTTGTGTTTTGTGTCCACTGGAAGATTTTAGAGTACAAAAATTGTTCCAGTTGCCTATTGTGCTTGGAATGAAATGTTATATATTTATTGACATTGTTATTTGCCATTTCTGTATTCCTTTAATCTCTAGGGCAATGGAGGTTTGCTCAGCAGTCTAGACTGAGCCACAGTTGAGGGAGAGAGACTTGATAGTACTATTACTGGTTCTGTAGAGATACCAAAGCCATTGGGTCTTAACTATTTATTTGTCAGCAACCTGTGGTTCCTACACAGATGTTGTTCTAAGGCCTTCAAGTTTGCCATGTTTGTGGTATGAGGCAAACGATTGTCCTAAAGGGTAGGGTCCACCTCATTCTTTTCATTTACTCATTGTGGGATTGGAAACATTACTGGGCACTGTTAAATTAAAAATAATGGAAAACCTCCCTTAGCTAGGAGGGCAGTGAGCATGCTTCAGGAATGGATGGAAGAACTTAGCTACAGTTCAAATTTCAGAATTGAATCTGAGTTCTTTGGTGTTTTCGCTTCATTGCCACTGACAAAATGATATTTACTGCTTCTAAAAGACTGAACTTCAGAGAGTATCCTGAGATCAAATGTCAATTACACGATTATATTTTGTTGATTGAGGTGGAAATGAATCAGAAGCATATGACGAATTGTGAATTTTTTCATTATACTAAAATTTGTCCAAAGAAATACACATTTTACTGAACTGGGCAACATAATGATTTATCACGGTGAAAAAAAATTCTAAATTCTGCACTTGGCATAGGTTGACTTACATAATAATCCGTGGAATGATTCACAATGTGAACTCTTGCCGTAAAAAGTACAGTGATCCAGATGCATCTAAAATAAAATAGTGGAAAATATCATTTTATTGACAAGGTGAGACACAGTGAACATACCCATGCTCTACGGTTTAATCACACCCTTAAAGAACCTGGGCATTGTCGGGTGAATTGCTTTGACTTCTGGATTCCTAGCACTTGGAAAATCTCTTCTGCAATATTCTGCCCACACAGGATCCAAGTGCACACACCTGCACCCTTACAAAATAAAAAATCCACATGAATCTTCCAGTAAAACTGTAAACAATGTTGAATGACAAATGACAATTCTATCAACTTTGTGTTCATTACAGCATTGATTTTCAATTGCCAGAGAGTCAAACAATGGAAAAGTATGCTTCTCCACAGGCTTCTTAGCCTCAACATGATAAATTTCTTCAGGTACTTTCACACTACATATCATTTCTTTCTTTCTTTCTCCTTCTCCTTTATTCATGGGAGCTATAGTAGAGAATACAGACAGATCCAAAGGAATGTCAGGACCATGAAAATCAAAGGGTATGGGGGTAGAGTTTTCATTCTTTTCTAGAAAACCCATGGTGCCCAGTACTGTGTCTGACACTCGGGAAGAAGGTGCTAGATGGATTGGCGTGTAAGACCAGGCGGTCTCCTTGAGTACACAGTCAGAAGTCGGTGTCATAGGACGCGCCAGACCCTCTCTGCCCAATGCTAATCAGTGGACTGTCTCTTTAGTTAGAGCGTTACTTCTGTGCATATAGCAGTTCCGTTGCTACTGTGTGTAGAATATGCCAGACGTCTGCGGCCAATTTCGGCCCTGTGCCCATGTGACTCCATTGTTCTGGGTGACACTTTTTTCGGGGGGGGGGGTAATGGGTATGGTTCCTCATGAGCATATAAAATATATTAATCTTATTTATTCTTATTTTGTAATAACCCCCCTCTTAATATAAATGGAGAATAAGAGATAGCACTAGTAATTACAGAACTGAAAACTGGAAATAAGACAAACGGAATTGATCTTGGTAGGTTAATTGTCATATTTTTGTCTCTGTTAAAAAGTACACTTCTGTAAGTACTAATACAATAACTATCTTCCAAAAATAAATGAAAAAATTAAGGTGCTGAATAGTGTGTGTAATATGTTAACATCTGTCATTTTATTTTTTTTAACATATCCCACTAATTCTTTATTTTTTTTAAGATTTTAGTTATTTATCTGACAGAGAGAAAAACAGCAAGAGAGGGAACGTGAGCAGGTGGAGTGAGAGAGGGAGAAGCAGGCTTCCTGCTGAGCAGGGAGCCCGATGCGGGGCTTGATCCCAGGACTCCAGAATCATGACCTGAGCTGAAGGAGGATACTTAATGACTAAGCCATCCAGGCACCCCAACAACTGTCATTTTAAAAGGAACATGGCCAAGAGCATGTCTGTATATAAACACACACACGTAGTATATGCATAAACTATCTCTGTGTGGGAATTCAACAAGAGACTTGTACTTGGGAACTGTAAATGGGGGGTCAAAGGGAGACACTGATTCCCATATAGATCCCTTTTAACAATTTGATTTTACCAAGTACATATTTTACTTTTTAAAAAAACAACCATCGATCATCTGAGTAGCTCAGTCATTAAGCATCTGCCTTCAGCTCAGGTGATGATCCCAGAGTCCCGGGATCGAGCCCAGCATCGGGCTCCCTGCTCAGTGGGGAACCTGCTTCTCTCTCTCTCACTCCCCCTGCATGTGTTGTCTCTCTAGCTGGGTTTCTCTTTGTCAAGTCAATAAATAAAATCTTAAAAAATAAAAATAAAAGAACAACTGTTTTTGAAATTTTTAAAATAATGTATGACTTCATTTAAACACATTTGGAAATCTGTTGGAGTGAACAATTTTCTAGAAAAATAAAACTAAAAAATTTTTCTGAAGGTGGTATACTAGGCCTCAATACACCAATCTAGAACAAAGTAAAATGGTGTCAAAAAGCACCAGGCTCAAGATAGTTTTGCCTAAGCGACACCAAATTTAAATTCCAGAGTGTAGACAATGATAGAAAACCACTCCACTCAACTTCATACAGCTACCACAACTCTCATAACAAATCAGACAAAAACAGCATAAGAAAGCAAATATATAGATCGATTTTTGTTTTTGTTTTTTTGTTTGTTTTTTTACAGGTCGGTTTTGGGAGCACAGATGAAAAACTTCTAAATGAAAAATTAGCCACACCCATCGATTGGCATATTTTGAAAAGCATAAATAATCGATCATCACCACTTGGAGTTTACCAAGGAATGCCAAGAAGGTCCAATCACAGAAATCAATGACTGTAACACACAGATGAAAGGGAAAATTGTTACTTTAATAAATGGCCGAAAACATTTGCTGAAGGTTAATATGTGTTTAATATTAATAAAAAATGAAAAAGGAATATGCTAAAATCACTAGTGGAAAGTAAGAAAGCTTTGGATGATTCTACTATGTTCTGGAACAATCTACGATGAACAAACAGAAGAGTGGATGGCCAGTTCCAGCTGCTGAGAACCTGCCCGGGGTGTCTTTCCTGTGCAGAAATGGGGGCCTCGGTGAAAGCTGAAGATCAGAAAAGGAGAACTCAGGGGCCTCACCTTGGCCATTCTGCTTTTTCTCTTTTCTCTCTACTTCCTACCTTCCCCTTCCTCTCCCTGCAGAACTTTTAGTTCCAGAGATGTTAGAATTCGCTTTTAGGAAAGAAAAGCTTCCTCCCATTAAATGCACTTGAGAACCATGCTGCAGTCTCTTCATCTGATGTTCATAAAACACAATGGCATATAAAAGCTTCTGGAAAATACATAATAAGCAACTCTTCCTGCTTTTTTTTTTTTTTTTTTTTTTTTAGAAACCAGCATTTTCCTGAACCATGGAACACTTTCTTGTCCTCGTTCTTTCTCAGAATTTCTTGTAACTGCAGAGCCTTGCTCCACAGAATGCGAGTTTGGGAAACGCTGTTAAAACATGGAACGTTTTTGTCAATAAATGACATGGAGGATTCCCAAACACCAACCCACAGAGTTCCTTAATGTTCTGACCCCCACCACATTCATAAACCCTCCTCCTCAATAAGGAACATGGAAAATCCTGTCTCTACCTGCCATCAGGGGCGTGCCGCCTCTGAGGTCCTTACCTTTAAGTCCGAAAATTCTGAGCGGAGGCTCACCTCCTCTCTCCCCATGATTACTTCTCAAGTCTCAGGAGTATTAGGAGTCATGGAAGTCTTCTGTGCCCCTTTCATACGGCATGGCCTCCAGGCCACCTGACTCACCAATTGAAAGGCAGTTTGCTGGAATTCCCTGACAAATGGATCTCTCCAAAACATCAATCCCCAGACTCAAGGCCTTCTGCTCACCCCTCCTGCCATCCTGAGTCCCTCTGATATCCTCACTGTCTTCCCCGGAAATTCTGAGCCCACAGGCACAGCCTAAGATTTTGTTCCTTTACTTAAATGTTTTTGCATCTGTGAATGCTCACTGTATTCCCACCTCAAGGTTAATCCCGGTAAGCCAACCCTAACCCCATCCCGTTCCATCTGTGAGGACTCCAGTACTGCTCTTCTGATTAGTCCCGGTCAACATGCTTCCCTCTTTTAGGACAAACTTCAGCCTTTGCCATCTAAAACACAAGTGTAGGGACACCTGGGTGGCTCAGTCGGTTGAGAGTCTGTCTTCAGCTCCCATCATGATCACAGGGTCCTGGGATCGAGCCCCGCACTAGGTTCTCCCCTCAGTGGATAGCCTATGTCTCTCCTTCCCTCTGCTGTTCTCCCTGCTCATTTTCTCTCTCTGTCAAATAAATAAATACAATCTTAAAACAAAATAAAACACAAGGAGCCTGCAATCCAAGACTCCAAACAAAAACTCATCTCCTGTGATGCTTGCCTCCTCTCCCATTCACAGAAAGGTTCTTCAAAACAGAAGAAAGCATTCATGTTTCAAAAAGATTTGTACACCCATAGAACACAAAATGGAAACAAATCAGAAAATTTAGAGAAGAAAAAAGAATCATTGAATTCAGACCCAAGTACCTATTATTCTGTCTGTGTCGTTCTTTTGCTGAGCTCATACTGTATTTAATGACTTTTAAACATAACATTATATCTTTGAAAAACTATAACATTATTTTAATGCCCACAAAATAGTCTAGTAAATAGGTGTAACGTAACAATTCTTCCTTTGTTGGAGGAGGGATTTGTTCTCAATTTCTTACCAGTATAAATAATCCTGTAATTTACCTTCAACATAAGTCTTTGTTTGCATCTACAATTATTTTCTACGACATTTTCCGAGATGTGGAATTCTGGGACAGAATAGGATATTTTTTTTAATTTTATTTATTTATTTGAGACAGAGAGTGAGCAAGAGAGAGAGAACAGAGTGCGTAGGGACAGAGGGAGAGGAAGAAGCAGATTCCCCACTGATCAGGGAGTCTGAAGTGGGGTTTGATCTCGGGACCCTGAGATCATGACCTGAGCTGAAGGCAGACACTTCACTGACTGAGACATTGAGGTGCCCCCACAGAAACATGATCTTATTTAACGTTTTTAGGTGCTGCCAAAATATATCCCAGAATGTAGGTACCAACTGATATTTTCAAATCCATTTATTGAGTCTCCATTGCACAGTAGTTGAATATTATGATTCTTTGGAAAAAATAACATTGCTAGCTTAAAAATTTTTGTTACACTTATGGTTGTGACTACCATTCAAACTCTGATGATTATATTCTATAATTAGTCATTTCTAATCTATATGAAAATTCTAGATTTGAAAATAATGATGTGATTTTTATGGAAATTCCATGGATGGCCATGTTCAATCTTCCTACCTGCTTCTAGGAACCTTACAGCCACAGGGATACCTTTAGAAAGTATATCTGAATTTAAAGCCTGAATTAGAACTTATAATACCATGTAATTCATTGTTCCATATAATACAATTAAAATTATTTTGCTTTACCCTTTTATTTATTTTTAGGTTATTTTATTTTGCTATCATGTATAACTTTGTAAACATCTTTGTCTAATTTTGGAATCAAATGGGACATAAATAAATATCAAATTTGTGGTATTGTTTATTTAACCTTCTACTAATTTCTTTTATCTTTACTTGTTCTTCGTCACAAAGAACAGCACTCTTTTCTTGATTCCAGTGCCCTGATATCTACCCTCACAGAAACTGTATTCAAAGTGCTGTGTTAATAACTAAAATTGGGATTTTTCATATTAATCTACATGTTCTTTTAGGGGTTTGTTGTTGTTGTTGTTACATTAACCTTTAACCTATCCAATATATATTTCAGCTTAACATATAAGAGAATAACGTTGTGCCTATTTCTTCCCCAAATTACCCATTCTACCCATGATTATTAAATTATTCATCTCTTTTTCAATGATTGGCAATCCTTCCTATGATTTATACTAAGATCATAGCTATGCAAATAAGCTATGTCAATCAATTATAATACTTCCAAGGAAAATCTCACTGCCTTATTCTTTAAAAACTAGCAACAGTGGGGCTCCTGGGTGGCTCAGTTGGTTGGGCGACTGCCTTCAGCTTAAGTCATGATCCCGGAGACCTGGGATCAAGCCCCACATCGGGCTCCCTGCTCAACAGGAAGCCTGCTTCTCCCTGTCTCACTCCCCCTGCTTATGTTCCCTCTCTCGCTGTGTTTCTCTGTCAAATAAATAAAATCTTAAAAAAAAAATTCTAAATAAATAAATAAACTAGCAACAGCAATTATTTTTGCTTCATTATTATTGGCGTTTAAATTCAATCCATGTATAAACTTACAAACAGAATGTATATACTTACCAGCAAAGTGTCCACTGTTTTCCTGGAACTGCAATGATACTCTGTAAATTTTTCAGGGTATCATTAAACCGATATTTTTTCAAACTTCAGTCATTAAATTACCTTCTTTCTTGTTACCATATCTATGAGGTGTTACCTAGTTAATATCTCAGTGATCCATGTAAACCAATGGGTAAGGTAAGAAACGAAGAAGAAG
>PITA01021331.1:0-33047 GCA_004023965.1 Spilogale gracilis
GGACAGTATCTTCAATAAATGGTGCTGGGAAAATTGGACAGCTACATATAGAAGAATGAAACTAGACCATTCGCTTACACCACACACAAAGGCAAACTCGAAATGGATGAAAGACCTCAACGTGAGGCAGGAATCCATCAAAATCCTGGAAGAGAACATAGGCAGTAACCTCTTTGACATCGGCCACAGCAACTTCTTTCAGGACACATCTCCAAAGGCAAAGGAGACAAAAGCGAAAATGAACTTCTGGGACTTCATCAAAATAAAAAGCTTCTGTACAGCAAAGGAAACAGTCAACAAAACAAAGAGGCAACCCACGGAATGGGAGAGGATATTTGCAAATGACACTACAGACAAAGGGCTGGTATCCAAGATCTATAAAGAACTACTCAAGAAAATGTTTTAAAGACAATATCTGACAAACTGCAAGTCCATAATGGATAGTAGATGTTTATTAATTATAATGCTGATCATTAAATATGAAGCACAGCATTTCTTTTTTTATTTTCCCATTTTTTATTACATTATTTCATTTTTTTCAGTGAGAAGATTATGTTGAGTGAAATAAGCCAACCAGAGAAAGTCAAATATCATATGGTTTCACTTACTTGTGGAGCATAAGGAGTAATGTGGAGGACAGTAGGAGAAGCACAACATTTCTTTGAAAATGATCCTGTGTGTGACATCATGCTTATGAGACAGTTGCAAGCCCCCAGGCAAGTAAGAGCTGGTTTCCAGAGACGGCTCTGACCCCTGTATTCCCAGCAATTGCAGCCTAGTCCCTTCTTGGAAGCACCCAAATTATAAATGAAATTTGATTTCTCTGAGTCATAATCTGCCTGATGACTTCTCAATTAACTTTAGAAAGCACAAAATACACTGGTGCTTGTGCACAGGGCATATTCAGTAACGTCAAGTAGATTTTTCACTGTCTGATCGTTGTTCTGTTATGCTACAAAGAGTAAAGGTCAGATATCCTATCTGAGTCTTGAATCAACAGCAAATCAGAGACAGACAGACATAGGGGCTGAACCCAGCAGGCATGTCCGCATGTTTCTCCAGGACTGGATTCCAGGGGAAATGGCTGAGTGGATATGAGCATTATCCTACCCAGATGGACACATTCACACCAGGAATTTCTTTCCAGATTGGGGGCGTTCTTACCCCATCTGCCTCCTCATGGGGCAGAGGCTGCTTCAGACCTGCTCAGATCTGTGGCTGATGACGAATAACCCCAGGGAACCATCTAAGCCACCTCTTCTGACAAACCTGTCAGAGCCATCCCCGCCCTCCAGCCACTGACTTGACAAGTCTTTCAACAGGGACCCCAAGTCTTACCTTGTCCCTGGGAAGCCAGCCAGGCCAACGGGATGCCACTTCTAGAAGCAGTCATCTTCTCCTCCCTCTGGGCCTGTGAGTCGTCCCCCCAGTCACTTCAGTCTATAGGAGAGATGGAAGAAATTGTTTCTATATCATTTGTTCATGGTAATTTCTTTTTTTGCTTGCAGGTGGCCTTGGGCAGGCAACAGTGGATCAACCTGAAATATCAGTCTCCAGAACAAGAGATAAGAGTGCCTACATATTGTGCAAGGTGTCTGCTAAGAACTTTGATGGCGAGACTATATACTGGTACCGGCAGAAACCAGAGCAGGGGATAGAACATCTAACAAATGTCATAACAAACCGTGTGCAAGTTCCTTTAGATGGGAAGAACAACAAACTTGAGGCAAGTAAAAATGCTCACACTTCCACTTCAACATTGAAAATAAATTTCCTAGAAAAAGAAGATGAGGCCACGTACTACTGTGCCAGCTGGATTCGGACCCACAGCGTCAGAGTTGCCAAGAGAAGCCGCACAAGAAACATCTTCAGGTCTGGCCCACCCACCTCCTTCTCAAGCTGGGACCACAGAGGCTGCACAGCTGGGGGCCCAGCCTGAGTCTCGCCCTCGGCTGTATTTCCTGAAGTTTATATGAAGACATCATAGATTCTGCTCAGTGAGCCCCACGTGATATCAGCAATTGTGGTCCAAAGGATAACAATTTGACACAATTTCCCACTAAATTCAACTGTTCAGAAACTATGAAAATACAGGGTGGAGGGTTCAGAGAAAAATCCATTTGTCTGTTATTTCACTGTAAAGACAGGGAAGTCTAGTATCTGAATGGTTCAGAATGAAGACAGAAAGGGGGATACATTTTACGTAAATATCTCTGGTTATTATTACTTATGATGTGATTCACAGGCATCACAGTTCTTCAAAGGGGCAATGGTTTGCTAGATGTAAGAATCATGTGTCTTTTATTAGTGTCTGAGGCCATCCCGAGGGAATCCAGTGACCGTTACATCCTGAAGTAGACAACCAGCTATTTCAGGTATAGGAGAGACCACGGTATAAACCCTCTATCCTAGAGGTAGAAGTAGCACATCACTCTACATTCAGGGATCAATGCTGGAGAAAACCAGCACTGCTCCATTGGAAGAGGCCCCTGAGCGCATCAGATGCCTCCATCATGGGGGATATGCCTGTGACTTTTTTTTCCCAGGGTTCTACAAAGAAACCTGAATAAGGATCAGATGGTCAAAAAGAAAGATAATACAGACTTCCTACATCTCTAAAGAAAAAAAAAGGTAATGACCCTCACAAATTAATAGAATAAAAGATAATTATTGAGAAGTGAGTTTTGTGATTAGTAACTGGATGGTTGTGAGTTTTCAAGAAATAAGGAAACACACAGTACAATGTGTGAAAATATAAAAATCCCCTCCCATCACGTAAGAGTCCACTTTCAAAGGATGAGGAAAACCTTTACTTCACGAAAATTTGTAGCTTTGGTGACATGGGTATCTGATCACATAATCGCCATGCCCACAGTTGACCTCTAGTTCCTGAGATCATGACTCTGTTCCTCCTTCCAAGCATCAGATGGTGTCATCAAATGCGGAGACACTATGGAAGCAGAAGGACCTCCTCCCACAGCGAGTCAGCCCTTCCCAGAGGCAAACTCAGGGTCCTGTGTCGCACGCTCTGTCCATCATGATTCCTGACTGGGTGGGTCTCAGCGGGAGGAGCTTGAGGGTCTCAACAGGGCCTCAACTATCTTCTAAGGTATCTGTAGAGACAAAGAAAGAAGACCCCTGAATGGAACATAGAGCCAGAAAACATGAAACCTTTGCAGGGAGGAGTAAATGAAAGAGAGATGAAGGTTTTCACAGTATGTGCTCGATACCTTCCACAGACTATTTCATGAAAGCAGTAGAGCCGGGCAGACCTGGATTGCGGTGGGCACATGTGGACTCATCGCAGGACATGCAGCACCCTGACTTCAACACACAACAACTGGGAAACACTACGGTGATGAACAGGAGGGAAGGGGGCACCTCAACTATGAGGTCTTGAAGTGTCAAAATATCATGGAGTGACTAAAAACATGTGTTTGATCAATTAAAAGTAAACTTGAACATAGTCATTGCATTTCACCAAGGAAAATGTCAAACACAGGAATGGCTTATATATAATAAGCTCTCAAATACATAAAAAGAACAAATGCAGAGGAATTCTTTAAAGCTTAAAGAGTGGATGTTCCTGGAAGGATAGATGTTTTTAATTCTTCTTAGTACATGTACAGATTTCACATGTAGAGTAATTCAGGGAGGGAAACGAAACAACAGAGACTTTGGACTCAGAAACAAACTGAGGGACTTGGAGGGAGGGGGGGTGATGGGAGAGCCTGGTGGTGGGTACTGGGGGCACCTATTACATGGAGCACTGGGTGTGGGGAATGGGGAATGAATCTTGGAACACTGGAAAAAAAATTAAAATTAAAATTAAAAAAGCTTTTATTATGTATACATAACACTCAATATTTTATTGATTTATACATTTGATAGTGAGATTGTTCATATATTAATATAGACTATACCTATACATTTAATAGGTACTTAATATTGTTATATATTTATAATTTTCTGTGGAATCATATTACCACACTGTATCTCCCAGGGGGGAAAAACTGATACACTACAATTAATCATAATGGTTACCAGGGAACAGGAAGCTAGCAAACTATGACTACACCTAGCAGCCCCTGCTTTCTTAAATAAAATTTTACTGAAATACAACTTTGTCCGTATGCTTACAAATCATCTATAGCTGCCTTTGTATTACAATGGCAGCTTTGAGGGGTTGCAACAGAGACCCACAAAGCCTAAAACGTTACTATTTAGCTCTCTACAGAAAACATTTGTCAATCAGCACTCTAGAATGATATGCTGAGAGTGACATTTATTGTTATTTTCGGTTTCTCTATTTTCAGTGTTTCTTCAGTGACCCTTTATTACATATCTACCCTTCCCATATCTGCTGTCTTACTCTGGTTAAATTGCATACTGTATCTCTGGTTCATTTTCCTTAGTTTAAATGGAAAACATATTAACCTTAAGGAGGCGTTGAGAAGAGTGATGCCAATAATATATATAAACCTCTTACAAGTGCTTGGAGCATGCCTAATGCTCACTATATCGAGACATTACTTTGCTTAAGTGAGTTATCATAGCATATTTGAAAATGAAATTATTTAGACAAGTATTCCAGTCCTTGGTACTCAAATTCTGATTCATGGACCAGCAACATCCACTTCACCTGGGAGCTTGTTACATGAACAGAAAATCAAACCTCAACTAGCCCTACTGAATAGTAATCTCATTTCATAAGATTCCCACAAAGAAAGGCAGGCAGGGAGAAGGGGTTCCGCCTTGAAAGGAAACTACCTGTAAAAGGACTTTTCACCACCCTTTTACACATGAACAACTACAGAATACGTAGATGAGCTTGTGGACAAAAACCTGATTGGGCGACAGGGGCATGGATGGTTAATCAGATTAAAACAGTCCACCAACAAGACCACAAAAACTCCTAGATTTAGAAACTCGTGGGGGGCAGGGGGCACCTCTCTCGGGCCCCCTCCCATTTAGGCTGTTTGTACTATAGCTCACTAAACTTTGCTTTGCTGCCCACCACTCTTCTTTCATCTGATCTACCTCTCCAGTCTTTGAAGCAGTGTGGCCAAGACCTGTGGGCACTAAAGGAAGAGAAGTTCTGCAACATCAAACAGCCCACAAGTCTTCTCAGGTTTGTACCCACCTGCATCTTTCCTTACATGAGCACCAGGAGCAGCTCCTCGCTTGTTCTCAGAACTGACCTCCATTTCCCAGGACTTCTTCCTCAACCTCTGAAAACTTGGATTATGTTCATGCATTAGGACCTACAGAAACTAAGTCAAGTACTCTTTCTCTTAACTGTCTAGAGATTACCTGAGTGTTTAACATTGCCCAGATCCAAAGAGGAAATCACTGAGTACCAGTGATATCTTGCTGATATTACATAGGTAAGCAATCATCACATTTCTGTAATGTAATATTCATTTTGTCCATTGTAATATGAATAATTTGAGATTTAAAAAGATGAAATGACTTCAATTCCTTCATCCCAACTTTCCTCATCTCCATCAGGTCTTCTGAACCATTTCAGCATTCATTTGCTCTGTACACACTGGGGGAGAATATGGACAGGAGCTCATACCCTCTAACACAGTAAGGGTTATGGATCATCCCACACTGTGGATCAGGGGGCAGCCCCAGCAGCACACTTCCTTCTGCACAACATTCAGATCCTCTGGGGCAGAAAGGGGAGATTAGTGATCACACAGTAAGATGGAAAATCCTGTCCGGATCCTTTTCCCTGGGGTTCTGCTGTGAGTCTAGGGAGGATGGCAGGGTCCATTTAATGAGGGATGCTGCTCTTTTTAGGCACTGTGCTAAATCCCTTAGATAAAATCTCTCTCATTTTTGGCAATACTGTGACACTAGCACTATCATGATTCACATCCTACAGATGAGGAGACAAAGGCATAAGGACGTTGTTTCCTTTGTGGTGACAGTTACCAAATGGGGATAGAGGGCTGGCGGCTGGCTTCAGTGTCTGTCTTCATATCGGATACTGTCCTGCATCTGAAAACACAAGCCATAGAGCTGGCTTTTCCCCCATGGTTCCTACAGCCAAAGAGAAAACAAACTGCTATTCACAAAATAATTATTGACACAAATAGACAATTATTCTCTGCTGATTCTGAATTTAAGTGTTATCTTCCTGGAATAAGTATAAACACATTGGCTGATTGGACTTTCAAATTATAAAACAACAATAAAATATAATAGCAAACAATAAACCGTATAAGAAATAACAAAATATATATTAAAAAACTATAACATAACATGATATTTTCCTTCCTTTCTTGAAATAATAGAAATAAAAAAGTAAATGCTTTTTCTTTTGGACATTCACAACAGGACAACTGCCCCCAACATTCTTGGAACACAACCATGCTTATTCATTTCATAACAGTCTGGTCGCTTTTGAGCTACATGGCACAGGTGACTAATCACAGCAGAAACCTACAAACAAAAAAGCTTAAATAAAATATTGGTTATCTGACCCTGTTCAAAATAGATAGATAGATAGATAGATAGATCAATATCTACATAGATATAGATACACACACACACGCATTGCAGAGACTGACAAACATATATACATATATATATATATACAACTCAAGATGCAATAAGAAAAAATACTGATAAATTATACTACATGGAAATGAAAAAAGAAAGCCTGTATAACAAAAAGCAGCATAAGTTACAGCAAAGGACAAATTACAAATCATTAGGAATGAGTTGCAATCTGTAGAGCACATAAAGGCCAACTATCCTCAATATAAAAAAATACATATAAAAGATGGAAGTAAAATATTTTTAAAATATCCTTTAGGAAAGTGACAAAGACATGAAAAGCCAACTTAGGAAGAGAAATGTAAAAATAACCCTTAAACATATAAAAATTCTCCAATTAATTTATAAGATAAAGATCAATTAAAACGACATTGATATATCATTTCTCACCCATGATATTGGCAAGAATTCAAAAGTTTGACAATCCATTCCACTGGTGAAGCTGGGGGGGGAGGGGCAGATGCTCATATACTGATGGTAAGGGTGCAAAATACAATTAGTTTGTGGGGGAATTTGGAAATATCTAATAAAAGTTCATATGCATTTACCTTTCAACCTAATAAAAGCACTTTTAGAAATTTACTCTGAAGACACAACTTTCAAAAATGTGAAAATATATACGGACTTTCATTATGTAACTGCAAAATGTTGGAAGTGACGTAGATATCTGAACATAGTGCAACTGGTTGGATAAATGAGGCGCATCCACAGAAGGGAGGACTACAGATGACAGACGGGAGGACTACAGACGACAGAAGGGAGGGCTACAGACGACAGACGGGAGGGCCACAGACGACAGAAGGGAGGACCACAGACGACAGACGGGAGGACCACAGACGACAGACGGGAGGGCTACAGACGACAGACGGGAGGACCACAGACGACAGACGGGAGGACCACAGACGACAGACGGGAGGGCTACAGACGACAGACGGGAGGACCACAGATGACAGACGGGAGGACAAAGGCGACAGACAGGAGGACTACAGATGACAGACGGGAGGACCACAGACGACAGACGGGAGGGCTACAGACGACAGATGGGAGGACCACAGACGACAGCCGGGAGGGTTACAGACGACAGAAGGGAGGACTACAGAGGACAGACGGGAGGGTTACAGACGACAGACGGGAGGGCTACAGACGACAGACGGGAGGACCACTGACGACAGATGGGAGGGCTACAGATGACAGACGGGAGGACTATAGACAATAAAATAGAATTTGAGATGTAACATTAATTGTAATCACAGGGAAATTCACAACTGGAAAATGAAATTTAAAAAATAGCATCATTTACAATAGCAACAGAAACAATATAAAAAAAACCTCTATAATACTTAGAGGTGAATTTTAACCAAAACTGGGAAGGATTTATATGCTGAAAATAATAAAACTTTATTGACAGAAGTCAAAGAAGAACTAAATAAATCTAGAGACATACCATGTTTATAGATTGGAAGACTCTATATAGTTAAGATGTCAAACATTTTCTAAACTGTTAAATACATTCAGCATAATCCCAATCAAAATCCCAGGAAAACTTCTCATAGAAATCAGTAAGTTTTTGCAAAATTTATATGGGAAGACAAGGAACATAGCATTGCCAAAATAGTTTGGACAAGAGTTTAAACACTATGAAGATACAGTGGTCTAGACAGTGGAGTATCAGTGAAAACACAGATACACAGATAAGAAGAACAAAATCCAGAAATAGGGCAACACATAAGTGGTTAACTAATTCTTAACAGAGATGTCACATAAATGCAATGGACAAAGAACAGGCTTTTTTACAACGGGCTATGAAACAAATGTTTGTGTATGTAAAAAAATAATAAACCACAATCCATACCAAACATCACATACACAAATTAAGTAAAAATGAATTCTAGGCCTAAAAGTAAAAACTAAGACAATAACACTTGTAGATGAAAATGAGGACATAATCGTTGTGACCATGGGTCAGCTAAACATTTCTAAGGACACAAAAAGCAAGAATCATAAAAGAACTCTTTAATAAATTACACTTATTCAAAATTAACATTACTGTTTTCCTCAAGACTGAAAATGGAAGGAAAATAGAAAATTCCAAGAAAATGGATAGAAAAGAAACACAGTCAAAGAAAATATTCTCCAAAAACATATCAGAGAAAAGACTGATGTCCAGAATAGAGAGAATTCCCAAGACTCAATAATAATAAGAAAAGAAATCCAGTTAAAAAAATGGAAAGGGATATAATGGGGCTTTAGGCAGAACTCAACTGAAATTTACTTCTTCTTTTAATAGAAGAATTCTAATGTAAATAACAATTTACATTAAAGAAATCCAAAAGCAAACAAGCAAACAAACCACAAAGAAAACCAAAATAAGAAAAAAGACGTGCATGGGCTCAGAGATGTAGAGAGCTGGAAATAGCAGGGCTCCCACCTTACAAGAACATCCAAAAAAGCAGGACACACAGAAATGTGATTCTTTGCTTGAACTCATCAGCAGGCTAGGATTGCAGGGTTAATGACTTAGACAAAAACTGGAGACAGGCACGTGCAGACAGAAACAGGATGCTCACCTTGGACAGATGTTGTCAAACACATTCAACTGGTCACAAGATCAAAGTAGAGATTTTTAATGAAACAGTAAGAGCCAAGTATAGACGGGTGGAAGATCTCTGAGGTAGGTCCCGTTACCTTTTAAGCTTCTTCTCCAGGAACTCTGTAAAATTCTTGCAGAGGAGCTCAGGGACAACCCAGAAAGAGCCTCCCTCGGTACCGCAGAAGAGGAACAACAGCTACTGCTAAAGCCACCCAGACCTCATCTACCCCATCAGCACTGTAGAGGAAAGGGACTTCACGTGCAGGGAAGGCCCTGGTGGAATCCCACTGCAGGTGAGGGAAGGCAAAGGAGGCGACCAGCACAACGTCGCCCAGAACCTCTCCCCTATGTCCCAAAGTAACATGTTTTCATGTGCAGAAGGGCGGGCACCAACAGCATGACCTGATGCAGGTGGGCACCTCCTGAGGCTGGGGTGGGGGAGACAAGGATTTAAACTAGCCTGTCTCTGGGGTGCCTGGGGAGTCCGTGGGTTGAGCACTGGGCGCTTGCCTTTGGCTCGGGTTGTGATCTCTGGGTCCAGGGCCGTGTCAGGCTCCGCGATCAGCAGGTAGCCTGCTCCAGATTCTCTTTCCCCCTCCCTCCGCCCTTCCCCCTGCTCATGTTTTCTCTCTAAATAAATAAATAAGCAAAATCTTTTAAAAATGAAATAAAATGTTCTACCTCTGGAAATGAGGTTACATCCTTAAGACCCAGTTTCACTGTCTCTGGTTAAAATTGAGACTTAATAAAAATATCAGAGAATGCCGCCTTCCTGACCGTTCACCCCCATGCTCGCCAACCTTGATAAAAGTCACAGTGCAGCACAGCGGAGAGGACTGCGGAGACTTCCCTTTGGGGAGCAGACAGAGACTCAAAGACAGTGAAGAGACAAAGACAAAATAAGCTAGAGAATTTTACGTGAAATCTGACAAAAAGAATTTTCAACCCTGACAACTTAGGAACAACAGATTTCAAATCCAGTCTGCCTCCTGACTGGTAACACAAACCCCACATAACGGCAGCAGCAGGAAAGTGTGCTCGTTTTCAAGCACAGAATATGTTTACCTCAGTCTCTACGATACCGTACAACATGCCAGCTGCCAAACAAATTTCAGAGGCTTACAGCAGGAATAAAGACCGTCTGAGGCCCCAAAGCAGTCAGCAGAACAGACTGAGACATGACACACATGTTGGAACTATCAAGGAATTTAACATAAATATGACTCATATGTTAAAGGCTCTAATCTAATAGAAAAGGTAAATAGTAAACAAGATCAGGCATAGAGTTTCAGCAGAGAGATCTAAAGAACCAAAGGAAATGCAAGAAATAAAAAACAAATAGAAATGAAGAATGCCCTGAAAGGCTCACCAGTAGATTTAAGAGATATAAGGAAAGAATTCATTAACATAAATATAGGCCACTAGAGGGGCGCCTGGGTGGCTCAGTCCTTAAGCACCTGCTTCGGCTCAGGTCATGATCCCGGAGACTCAGGATCGAGCCCCGCATTGGGCTCCCTGCTCGGCGGGAAGCCTGCTTCTCCCTCTCTCACTCCCCCTGCTTGTGTTCCCTCTCTGGCTGTGTTTCTCTATGTCAAATAAATAAATAAAATATTTTTTAAAAAAGGTAGTCCACTAGACGTTACATAAACTGCAATGAAAAGACTAGAGACAGAGACAGACAGACAGGAAGAAAGAATGTTAGAGAGAGAGAAGCAGATAATCCTAACTCATAGAAGAAGAAAACTCTAAGAATTCTCCCTCTCTCTACCTCTCCCATTCTCTGATTTGAATCAATAAAGTACTATATTCCTTTAGTAAGAAATGGCTTCTTTATACTGATCGTCAATCGATGGTAACAATCACACAGTAATGAGAGAGATGAACTGATAAGTTGAGTTAGCAGGCCTGTTTCGCCAGATGTTTTAAGGTAAACACCGTGGGTCTCTTTCTCTGGGTCTTTGCGTCATAGCTGTGTGCAGAGCTCCACTTCCTCTTCCTGAGTCAGCCCTCGGGCTTGCTCTGCGGTCAGCCCAGTATCCAGCCCCCTCTCCTGACAAGCGCCGGCAGGATGCCGCTCCTGCCACGGGTCATCCTGATGGCCTCCCTGTGGATCCGTAAGTGGCTTTCCCCCTGGGAGATTTCACTCAGCGAAGAAAGGAGGTAGAAAGTGTGGGCAATCAAGTCAGCCAGTGTGGGCGGGGAAGCCATAGATTCCACCATGACCTCGAATTCTCCAGGAAGAAAATGCATCCCCCAGAACCCAAGTTTTCCATTAATAGAGAATGAATGGGCAAACGTTTGCTAATTGTTGCTTCTGTTTTCCTTTCAGATACAAATGCAGACATTTTAATAATGCAACTCACTCCATCCATTACCAAAAAACAAGGAAACACAGCATTTTTAGAATGCCAAATTAAAACAGGCGGCTTAAAGAATAATGCATATATTCACTGGTACCAACAGAAGCCAGACCAGCCTCTGAAACGGATTCTGTACATCTCCTCAAACGAAAATGTGGTCCACGAGCAGGGTGTCAGTGAGGAAAGATTTGAAGCCAGGAAATGGCCGAGGGGTTTGCCAGCGAGTCTCAGGATACACGGAGTCAAGGAGGAAGATGCTGGGCTCTATTACTGTGCCTGCTGGGATGCACTGTAGCGAGATGCTCCCCCGCCACTGAACAAAAACTCTCCCACAAGGCCACACCCCTGCAGACACACACGTGCTCCTTCCTGCCTCCCAGAGGGACCTGGCCACTGTCTATACTGGGCATTTCTCCTGCACCTGTGTCCTCAGCAAGGTCTGAGCTAGGAGCCCAAGCACCCAATCTGTATTGTTTCTTTTACCATCTAGTTACCTCTCTGGCGCCTCGGTTGGCTTTTGCTGGTGACTTTACTGCTGTCCTAGTCCTTCTCCATCTGTGAGAAGTTTCTGGGGAGGGAAGCAAAACCCAGTGCACAAAATGGCGTGCTGACTTGAATGAATGAATGAATGAATGAATGAATGATGGAAGATATAAAGCCTTTGAAGTAACATGGTCTTGGGTTTGAATTCCTGCTCAGCGTCTCAGCGGACAGCACGACCCAGGAAATTCCTACATCTTTCTCAGAGGACTGCTGGGGCTGACGAGATCCCATCCAGGACAGGGCTGGCTCAGGGCCCACACATCTGTGTCCTCTCCCATGACACCTGCACGGTCTCACTGAGCCACCTCACCCAACATAGGAAGTCAGGGACTCTTTAGAAGGCACATTTTACATCATCCTCCCAACAGTAGTAAAGTCTGCTTTACTTAGAAAAGCTAAGAATTGTGAATAGGGAAAGAGCGGAGGGTAATAAACTAAAGGATAGTCTTTCTCCGAGAATTTTTCCATGCGTAGCAGAGTATAGAAACATCCTAGCATCTAAAGCAACAGCTATAGTGATTGTTCATATTCATCAAGCCTCGGAGACTTTTTACGAACTACTGATCCATAGAATGTCATACTTCTAAATAAAGTCGTAGGATTATTGTCTCATTTGCTATTACATAAAGTAATAAGGCTTTACTTCCAATTCTCACAATAGCCATATAGCTCTACACACTCCCCCAAAATATGGTGGAAAACCTCTAAGTCAGAGTGAAAGAGCTCAAGGATAGGTGCTTTTGAAGCAAAAACAAAAGGAAAAATGTGAGTATGTTGCTCTGAAAGGAAAGATAACAATGAATTATTATAACATGGGGCTTAGGTGAGGTCTTCTGGGATCTGATAGTTCTTTGTACCAGGGACATAATCAATAACACTCAGACAGATCTTACTGAGAAGGTCTTTCATTGGCTCTAAAGCAAACCTTCCTCCACCAGCCCTGAATTGAGGAACAAGGGCTGCTACTGCCTCCCCAGTCCTGACTCATGCCCCTCTTGGAGAGAATTCTGACTAGTCATTCAGAAATGCCAACCCCATGGATAGATGGGTCTTTGGCTTGGGTTTTTAGGCTGAACATGCCCCTTTCTTGTCTTTTCACTGTTTTTATGTCCATTGTCAACTTGTTCGGGTACCTCTGATTTTACTCCCTTGCGTTTTAAATGGAGACACCAAAATGAGAATCTTTCAGAATCAACTCTCCTTTACCTGACCACTAGACAGAGAGTTCACATACATGGCAAGCCGTCGGGGTTTCCCTTGAGAAGATCAGTGTCCACTGGTACCAGCTAAAAACAACAAGAGCCCCTGACCTGAATCCTATATGGCTCAACCAATATTACCTGTAAGACGAGCCAAATCCTGGCTTAGACACAGATAAGAAAAGCAACAGAGTCCTTTACCCGATAGTCCTCCTGCCCCGTGAAGCCCCCTGATATTGTTCCTACTGGGGTCTCACAGTATCTCAGAGTCAGAAAGGAACTGAAAGAAAACCTTCTCTATTACTAACCCTCAATCCGTTTCTCACTTGAGCAACCACACAGAGACCCTTTCGTGCTTTTAATCACAGGATCATAAGCAGCTGGAACAGAAGGGGCCCTTTGGACGAACCTAACCCCATGGCCACACAGCATATGGGTCGTGGGAACTCAGGACGGTCAATGCCGTGGCCAAAGCTACCCAGTCACAGACGCAGCACTACACACATATTTTTGGAGATCACACAATAGCTTCCAAGAGGCTTCTTCTTTCAACATTTCAGAAAAACAGGCTTTGTTTTCAAATTTTGGTTTAAATAGAATCTATTATCTTATGGGAGATAGACTTTTAAACATTTCTTTTTTATTCAGAAAAAAACATTGTCATTACACAATTTATTTTCTCATTTCACATGGTGTGAATCATGTTGTCAAGTCATAAAAGTAGCTGATTAAAAAATGGAGACCATTATTCACATCTCTCAGGTATGTCTCTGTTAGTATATTTGCATTTGGGGTTATTGAAGTTTCCTCCCTTAGAAGTACAATCCCAGATTGCTGAAAGAGCAGGTCTGGTGTTTGTGAGAACAGAAAGGCTTTTCCTTTGATGCATGTCTGAGCAGTTTCACACAATTGAAATCTGGAAATCAAAACCTCTTAATTGGCTGAATACTTTTCCTGCTAATGTAGCTAAGTAGTTGGTTGACCCTTACTCCCAAACTCTCTCTTTTTTTTCTTTTGCTTTTATTGTTTCTGTTTTCTATCAGCACTTCGAGTGATTACTGCCTCTTTGGAAAACAGACATTTGGGTCAACTAATCTCAGAAATACTTATAAAATATCAGATACCATGAAGCCTATACTCAAGCATTTCCAAGAAAATCCAGAGGAGAAAATTGCCAGGACAAGGTTTCTTGGAGAAGGCTGATGTTTTTGTAGAACCTCTAACCAGTGTGATAAGTTAGGCTGGATCAAGATGTTTGCACAAGGAACCAAGCTCATAGTAACTCCCTCAGGTAAGAGTCCTTGTTTTGTTTTGATCCTGTGAATGAAAAATTGATAGATGATTTTTAGAAAAAATAATATAGGATCATCTCAGCAATTTTGCAGCTACTGGTCACTCTAGTGGAAAGAAAACTACTTTCTTTGCAAATGGTTCATTTACTTCCTTGCTTGCAAGCAAATTGTAATTCAACTTTTAGAAAATACACACCCTAAAATATATTCAGCATTAAAATTAAAACTATTTTGAGAACTGTGTCTACAAAGCATTGGTGTGAGTTATTGGTTCAACATGCTTTTCTTGTAGAGAGATTCTCAAGTGAGAAACGCTTTATTTAACCACATCTAGTATTGATCCTGCTCTTTTCTTTTTTTTTATTTTTATATATTTTTTAATTTTTTTATTTTTATTGTTACTTAAATTTTTTCCCAGTGTTCCAAGATTCATTCCCCATGCCCCACACCCAGTGCTCCACGCTTTAGGTGCCCCCAGTACCCACCACGATAGTGCTCTTTTCTTAATGGGTAGTGCTTCTTTCTCTAATAGCCTGCAAAATAGATGATTTCTTTGATCTTTTTTAACAGAAGTGCAAAAAAATTAAGAGTAAATGACTATAGAATGTCAACAAATATCACTTATTCTTATAACTGTACCATCTTAGAGGGGAGGCTGAGACTGGTCGAAATGCATCCCATTACGGCTTTGGGGGCACTGCCTAGAGATGGTCCAGTTTAGTGGAGACCATTTCAGCTCTAGAGCCCATGAAAAGAGTCTGCTGGCGTGTTTTTACATTTTTGTTTGCTCATTTATTGTCTCAGCAAACATTTATTGAAGACAGTTTCTGTACTGGATGCTAGAGATAAAAGGGTGAACAAGACACACTCTCATCACTCAAAAAGCTTCCCGTCTAGAGAACAACTATTTTAGGTTGTGGCTTCACTGGGCTCCCATTTTTTGGCTTGTGGATATCAGAGACACAGAACGCCTTCGATCCATCAGCTCTTTGCTTTCTTAATTTATGTGATATTACCTATTACTTATAAAATTCATATATTTGGGGTGACTGGGTGGCCCAGTCAGTTAAGCACCTGCCTTTGTGCCGAAGGCCATGATCTCAGTGTTCTCGGATAAACCCTGCATCAGGCTCTCTGTTCGGCTGGGACCCTGTTTCTCCCTCTGTCTCTGCCCCTCCCCCAGCTCATGCTTTCTCTCAAGTAAATAAATAAAAATCTTTAAAAAAAATAATATGAAATTCATATATTTATTGGATAAATTTGATAAAAAGGTCTGAAACCATTCCTGTAAAGAGAATAATATTGGCTAAGGTTTATTAAGGGTCAGATACCATGCTGACTAGTCTATGCATTGTCTCATTCTTCAGCAGCCCTATACAGAAAATCCTTTTTCCATTTTCACAGGTGGAGAAACTAAGGCCTAGAGATGTTCAGTTATTTGTCTAAAGTCACGTGGCTAGTTACTATGGTACTATGATCCAATAGAGACTTGTCCATTCCAGAAAGTGTGGTCTAGACCATTATGTGATGTTAGAAACATTAGGCCATATTTTTTAAAGATTTTATTTATTTATTTATTTTTGTTTGTTTGTTTATTATGAACCATGAGAGCCTGTGGACTCCAAGAAACAAACTGAGGGCTTTAGAGGGGAGGTGGGGGGCGGCGAGTGAGCCCGGTGATGGGTATTAAGGAGAGCATGTATTGAGTAAGTACTGGGTGTTATACGTAAACGATGAATTTTGGAACACTACATCAAAAACTAATGATGTACTGTGTGGTAACTAACATAACAGAATAAAAATAATAAACTAAGAATTAAAAAAACTGAGAGTAATATTTCTTTTTTAGAGAGAGAGGGGGAAATTGCACATGGGGGAGGAGCGGAAGGGGAGGGAAGGTTGTCAGGGAGCCGCCTCTGCACTCCTGCTGGGACAGCTGCCCAAAGACCAAACCAAACAGGGCCCTCTGGTGAGCAGCTCGGGCTGTAAGTCAGTTCCGTGGTGACTGAGGGTCATTTCAAGCTCAAAGGAGCAGTCCTTCAGGAATCACTAGGTTAAGAGACCGTCATTATGATTTCAGACTCTGTAACAATTTACCATGTCTCACAACAGTGGGAATTGATTCTGGAAAAAACTTACTTTACAATTAAAGCAGATATTCACCCCTTTAATATACAGAAACCAAATAATCCTATAAAAATAATGGACACTCATTTATTAAATACTCATATTATTTCTATATTTTTCTTCTTTGAAAATTAAAGAAATAGTAAATGTAAATTACACTCTAGTAAAAGAAGTGACATCATAGGGAAAAACCCTTTAAGGGAAGAGATGAGAACTTTCAGGAAAATGGTGACGAAAGGTAAAATCATACTCTCCAACCCAACCCCTGTCAGTGAGGTAGGAAAGATGGAAGCAGGCTGAGCGGGCAGAGAGTGGCCTCTTCGTCAATTCATATCAGTGTGGTTTGGCTTCAGCTTCGTCTTTGTCTAATGTTAGCAGGACTTGTGGCTCCTGGGTGTTCAGTCAGTTAAGGACACAGCTCCTGATGTAGGCTCAGGTCAAGATCTCAGGATCCGAGCTATTTTTTTTTCCTTTCCTGCTAGTCATTCCTCTCCCCTCTCTCTCTGTCTGCTTCTCCCTGTGCTTCAACCCCTTGCTCACACCCTCTTTCTCTCTCAAAAATAAGTTAGCAGGGTCCATTTGTATATATTTACATAAATATTGAATGAATACAGGCACAGTTTTAAAAGAGGTGCAAAGGGAGTTTTTTGTAAGACCTTTCAGACAGTGGCATTGGCATGGCGGGGGCAGCAGTGCAGGGCCTGGTCTTGGCACACCGCACGGGCTTACGGGAAATCTTTACATTCTTGGGTATAAGGCAGGGAAGGAAGGAAGGCAACGCAGGGGCCACAGGCTAGGTGCTGGTGCTGACTCAGAGTTCGGGGATTTGGTCCCAGTTTGTCACGGTAGCAGCATGATTCTTGGAGAGCTTGGCCACTGCATCCCAGTCCTTGGAGGTGGTTGCCGCCCGATCTAGTAGGAAGGATGTGAGCTCACTAGCTACAGCAACTGTAGGTCTAAGGAGGAAATATTAGGTCCATTTGGGATTTCAGTGTTAAAAGTTTGGTAAAGAAGATTGTTCACCTTATTTATGTGATTCCAAAAATAACGAATGGAAAAGAATGAACAAAAAGGACTAAACTTTCATTTGGTCAGAGGATTATTAGTATCAAGTATCAAAATATTTAACTATGCAACATACTTGAGAATGTCACAAGCTAGGTTCCCCCCCCACCGCAATATCAGTCGGGTAAATTTGTTCACTCTTCATTAGCCTTAAAGATGAAATTTTGCCTGAATAAGGGAGACTATCTCAGAAGTATGTTTCTAGATTACTAGGTCTAGCCAAAGAAAAGTTACTGAAGAATTTTCACACTATAAAACATTGGAAAAAATGAAGGAAATATATTTAGTTTTCCTTGGTGGTTGTGATCATAGACACAAATGAATTCATAAATTGAAAAGCAAATTTCTGGCGCTCCTTTTCCCAACTGACTACATAATCAATGTAAATTCTAGCAATCAAGTTTAATAATGGTGATACTCATATAATTTATGAGTTCCTGAAAAAATGTTTTTGAGGAGAGTGTGGTGTAGAGAGAAATATAGACTATGAATCTGGATCTATCGCTTTCTGTATAATCTGGTTATTGCTTTCTTTTTTTTTTCTTAAAATTTTAAAAATAATACATGCTCATTATGGAAAAAATTGGAAAATAGAAAAACTAAAGAAAAAATTAAAATTTTATGGTGATACTTATTACTATTTTAATGTTTTGGATTTCCATCCATTCATATTATCAATGTAACAACAATCTCAACTGAATGGTGCTAGGGTACATGAAATTAGATGTGGAAATAGCTATCATAAAAATTGGGACATAGTCAGTGATAAAGAATTTCTATTCCCCAGAATTCAAAGACTGCCAGAGATCTTTATGAAATCAGGAGTGCAAAAAATATATTTATTACCATCTAGTATACAGGTCACTTTAAGACAAATGGTCTAATTTGCAGAATACTTCCATTTCTAAGACTCATTGTTACCTGTTTTTTATTTTTTTTATTTTGTTATCTGCTGCTTTTAAAAATTAAGAGAAAGTCAAATATCACATGGTTTCACTTACTTGCGGTGCATGAGGGGTAAACTGGAGGACAGTGGGAGAAGGAAAGCAAATGGGAACTAGGGTAATCTAGGGAGAGAAACGAAACAACAGAGACTTTGGACACAGAAACAAACTGAGGGCCTTGGAGGGAGGGGTGGGGGATGGGAGAGCCTGGTGGTGGGTACTGGGGGCACCTATTGCGTGGAGCACTGGGTGTGGGGAATGGGGAATGAATCTTGGGACACTGGAAAAAAATTAAGTAACAATAAAAAAATAAAAAGTCAAGGTAAACAACAAAAAAATTAAGAGAATGTAAACTGGGTGGCTCAGTCGGTTGAGCATTCAAGTCTTGATTTCAGCTTGGGTCATGGTGTCGGGGTCACAGGATCAAGCCCTGCATCAAGCAGCCGGTCAAGCCTCATCATGGGCTCCATAATCAATGGGGAGCCTACATCTCTCCCTCTCTCTCTCCCTCTGTGCCTGCCTCTACTGGTTCTCTCTCTCTCTCTCTCTCTCTCTCTCTCTCTCCCTCTCTCTGTGAGTCTCTATAGTAAATCAATCCATCTTCAAAAAAGAAATTTTAAATGATGAGAAGTAAGAAGCATTGTGTGGAATATTGTTAGTCTGAATATAAGATGGTCTTTCATCTTTCAGTGGAAATATCCAGACATAAAGGAAAAAGAGAGGAGGTTTTACAATTTGAATATATAAACATATATTTTGGATATTTGGATTTGGGTAGAAGTCAAATTATTCACTTGCATATTTAATATTTTAATTATGTAAGTTTACCTGGAAAGTCAAAGTTCATATCAGTTCAAACATCAGTTGAGGAACACTGAGTTATTTTGTCCTCGATTTCATTCATTTCAGACACTTCACGATTCACACACACACTTCACGCATCTGAAACCAGTCGTCCCAGGATCCGAGTATCTATTTTGGGATCCCCTTATTAGGACGTCACTGAACAGTTGATCTGAAGAGAAAATTACCCACTTACAAACTTTTTTTTTTTAAGATTTTATTTATTTGACAGGGAGAAACACAGCCAGAGAGGGAACACAAGCAGGGGGAGTGAGGGAGGGAGAAGCAGGCTTCCCGCCGGGCAGGGAGCCCGATGTGGGACTCGATCCCGGGTCTCCGGGACCATGACCTGAGCCGAAGGCAGTCGACCAACCAACTGAGCCCCCAGGCGTCCCCACTTACAGACTTGTAAAAGCATTCCCTATTCACTCTGGCATTCTATGTTTTGCAATGTAAGCATCTTTTGTTCCAGGTAATTTTTACCAAATCCATATTAAACTTCGTCTTTTAGCAGCTCTACCTCTAAAACCAATGTTGAGTTTATTTCAGGTTGATGTCTTGTCCAAGCAGTATTGTTTGATCACAAAAGAGCATTAGAAGAGCCTCTTTTAGTAGGAGAGGCTGAAACCTAAGGCAAACGCTGTGTTCTGAGGAATAATGTTGGGAATGAAAGCTTCACCTTATGCTCTGGCATTTCAATGTGTTTGAATTCCACATGTTTTGTGTCTGTATCTCAGAGCAGGAGCTGCAGACCTCTCCCATTTTTCATGTCATCTTTGAGGTAGACCTTACCAAACGGTCAAGCTCTGGGACAGATAAAGAAACAAGCCCTAATGCACAAACTACTTCTCACTTAGTTATACTGCCTATTTCCAAACTCTGTTTGAGAAGACTTAAAGTAAAATGCACAAGTACAGTTAGGCCATGAACTAAAAATAGGAGATCTAAAGCCCGAGGAAAGCAGAAGAAACGAGGCCCGTGGTTATCTACCAAGAAACATGGTCAAGTTTTATGTTCAAAGGCAGGAGAAAAATGTGGCGAATACACACGTTATATTATCTGTGAAAATGAAGTACACCGAATTTCCAAATTTGTTGTGGTTTTCACACCATAAAATGAGAAAAGGACGTCAGTGCCTGAGTCCTTTAGGGGGAGTGTGAATGAAAGAGTGGGGATTCCCTGCCACATCCACTTTATAAAATGGAAGAAATGGTCTTTAAGCGAACACATCTCATGTTACCACTGTGTCATTACCGTGGGCACCATGACCGTTAATGTCATTCACAGATGGTGGCCTTCAGCAGACCTGGTCATACACCAAAAAGTAGGGCCTTCATGCTCAGACTTATTAGAAAAAAGTTTAGGGGCGCCTGGGTGGCTCAGAAGGTTAAGCCTCTGCCTTTGGCTTAGGTCATGATCTCAGGGTCTTAGGAGGTCATGATCTCAGGGTCCTGGGATCAAATCCCACATCGGGCTCTCTGCTCAGCGGGGAGCCTGCTTCCCTCTCTCTCTCTGCCTGCCTCTCTGACTATTTGTGATCTCTCTCTCTGTGTCAAATAAATAAAAAATATTTTTTAAAAAGTTTAATCATTTTAAATACAGTTAGAATTTTAAATAAAATTAGAAATGTCATACATTTGGAATTCATATTCAAATATGAGTTAACTTTATTTATTTAATAAAAGAAAAATAACAGAGAAATAGAGAACAATTAACACCAATATGCAGGTTTGAAATATCATACTTGCACTTGAAAATGTATTTGACATTTGGTAAATTTATATGTAATTCACAATGTTGCATCTTAATAAAATATAAATAACCAGCAATTTAACCCACTGCATTTTGTGATTATGCAAATGAATGTATATAAATATATTAGATGTGTTTATTTACCTTGGAATCTGGCTTCTAATTTAAGCTTCATAAATATAACTTTGGCCATGATAATCACTGTTAATAAGTTTTAAAAGAACGTTGGAGGAAAAACTATGTGATATTATTACCCAAATTACAGGCACTGACCTACTTAATCAAGTACACTATTTTAGTGCCCAGCTAATAATCCATTAAGAAAATTGTAGAAGTTCAAAATTCATTTCACGCTGAAAAGAAGAAAACATGAAAAGTGTAGCTAACGAAAAAGTTTTAAAAGAACGTTGGAGGAAAAACTATGTGATATTATTACCCAAATTACAGGCACTGACCTACTTAATCAAGTACACTATTTTAGTGCCCAGCTAATAATCCATTAAGAAAATTGTAGAAGTTCAAAATTCATTTCACGCTGAAAAGAAGAAAACATGAAAAGTGTAGCTAACGAAAAGCTAAAACCAGTGTGTTACCATCCAGAAACTTTTCAAGTTAATCAATTTATTTTCAATTTCTTTACTATAATGAATCAGAAGTATTCCTAGAAAAAAACACACAAAGTTTCTAAGATGAAAATTAGATTCCTTAATATATTAACTAGAGGTTAAAATTATGTAAATATGTACAATTGAAAAATTAAACTTCTTTAACTAACATGCTTTTAAAATTAAAAACAAATGTATCATTGGGGAAATACAGAGTGTCTTAATACTATAATCAATAAAATACTATTTGCACTACAGCAAGATATGTAAACATACGTACACTATGACCTAATTCTATTTATATCACGAATAAAAATCATTGTTTGTTACTCATTTAGTACAAAAATAGGAGCTTTGCTACAGGGGGAGAAAGTCTCAAGAATTTTTTTCTGGAAAAAAAAATAAAGAATACTACAAGCTGCCCCAGAAAATATGTCTTTCCTTTTCTTTTTAAATAAAAAATCTAATTGTTACTTTCTAAAGAAATTGTCCATTGAATTACTAAACTAACTCCAAACTAGCCCAAATAGAATATCAGTAAAGCACTTGCATTTCAGGTAGAAATAAATTTTAAAAGGATTCTAACATTTATAATTTTAATCACTAACAGTAAATGTATAATCAAGTAACATGCCAATGTTCAAGGGACATGCCCTTTAAAACCAATGATGTTTTGTTATATATTTTGACATTATGTCTGCAAGAAACTCTGGAACCATACTTCTAACAGTACACCCGTTACACACGCACACACACACACACACACACACACACACACACTTTATTCAGCAGATGAAATCACAAATATTGTGGGGTTCTAAAAAGCAATTAGCAGCTTCCTAGAGCAGATTCAACTTTAAAGGGAGACTCTGAGAGTCCAAATATAGTGTCTTCTCAGTCATATATAAACCTCAAATGAAATTCCAGTACAAAATGTGCTTTCAGTGAACATTTTCCAAGCAAAGCAAAATTCTGATAAGTGTATTACTTGATAAAATTAATACGAAAGCCTTTATGAAAAAAATAAGTTTTCTAATAGTAGTTTTGGAAATCCTGCCCCTACTGCATCTAAATTCAAGGCATTGAAATATTTGGGAGGTGCAGTTTTAAACATTTTTCTACTTAAAACCCTGGAGTTGTTCAGACGGGAGATTGAGATGTTTTACAAAATCAGGAAGCAAATAGGAGACCTCCACCATTTCAGGAGTGGGCTTGGGGTCCATATCTGAAGATTTATAGATCAACTTGATCGACTGTCAAGGGTACTTGGAAGGGGGTCCCATTCAAAGCGTGAGTGTGCATCGCTTCAAAAAAGCTCGTGTTTTATTCCAGACTTCACCACTTAATGATTGTGACTTTGAACAAGTTACATAGTTTCTTGTAACTGTTTTCACATTGAAAATAAGAACAATCAGGACCTCATAGCCCACCGTGGATGAAAGGCCTGAGATGAGCACTAATTCTACAGCAAATGTCCTCGTTTCATTGTGCTGGGTGGTTCTGAGCCTCACAACGTTTGTCACGCTGATCGTGTTCTAACTGCTATCCCACTTCCCCACAGACAGAAGCCTTCATGCAGACCTTTCCCCCAAGCCCACGACTTTTCTTCCTTCAATCGCTGAGAGAGAACTCCATAAGGCTGGAACGTATCTTTGTCTTCTTGAGGATTTTTTCCCTGATGTTATCAAGATAGATTGGAAAGAAAAGGATGATGAAACAGTTCTGACATCGCAGCAGGGAGACACCGTGAAGACTAAGGACACATACATGAAATTCAGCTGGCTGACCGTGACCGGAGCGTCGATGGATAGAGAACACAAATGCATCATCAAACACGAGTGGAATAAAGGAGGGGTTGATCAAGAGATTCTACTTCCCTCACAGAAAAAAGGTATGCACGTGTGTATATAAATGCAAACTTCCAGTATCGTTTTCCCCCAAGGGAAATATTCCACCTTTTCTGTCAAATATTTTTATTCATATTAATGAAAAGAAACAAAGACTTTTTTATTGATGCTGTAACTTTTAGTGGTAACATAAATGTCCTGCTATTTCCCCATAGAACTGCAGTAGAATGGGCTTTGGAACATAAGGAAAAAAGAAGACGAATTCACTCAGTCTTTCTTCCCTCAGTTTCACCATCCAAAATATGAAGGTCACAGTGATATTTTGGGGGGGTCGTTGTATGAATTAATTGAAATAATAATATGAAAGCACCTAGCAACCTTGCAAACGATAAATCCTCAAAAGAGAACCACCTTTGATCACGAAATAAGAAAAATCATACATCTTTCAGCGATGTTCCGCTCAGCAAAGCCCTTCTCCCTGCAGTCTTGCTCTACTCAAAGGGCAAAGCATAAAAACGAGTCATCAGCTACAGAATGCTGCTCATTTCACAGAGACAGATCACAGCTCAAAAAAGCGATTTCGCTGCTCGGGTTTTAGTATCGTCTTTCGTTTTTCAGACTTGAACTTATAGACCAGTCTAAGGGGAAATTCGCTAAGTAAAGATGAGGTAAGGCTAACACATGCGAACATTCTTCATTCTGCACAGTGAATGTATTTCTTACCATTGGTAAAGCTGCTCAGCAAACATTATTGCCGTCCTACTGTGTGCCGGCCCCGGGAGGGATGCGGGATGAGCTGCTACTCCAAGGAGGATCGGTGCAGTAGAGAGAAGATACTCTCCCTAATTCCTCAGGGTCCCTGTGGATCAGACATGGTTCCCAGATGAACCTTACGGTGCTGATGCTGGTCACATTGAGACAGCATGGGCCGTATGATGCATGCGTTCATTCCCGCTGTGACCCAGTAACTCACCACACTGTCAGGTCCCAGCGTGAACATCACAGACCAAGGCCCTACAGATCCCATACGAAGGAACCAATTCATCAATCCCCTGTGGTTCGCAAGGCCTTGGGAGGCAGCGAGCAACACGCACAAGACATGCGAATACCTTTGCAGTGTGCGACTCTGAGTGCTGAAGTAAGTCTTTATCTTCTTGGACCCTTGGTTTCTCCGATGGTCGGTTTGGAGTCACACACCCCCTTCCCTCTCTCCTGGCATGTGATGAAGAGGAAGCCCAAGAATGTAGTGGAGACACTTGTTTCTGAAACCAGGAGATGGATACATTTATTCATTTCTTTTATATTTTCCTAGTGATTGGTATAAAATTATAAACAGCCCTAATTTCTTATTTCTACAGCTAAGAAATAGAGAGGAGGCAAATGAGCAGAACACAAGTTTAACGTGACCCCTGGGCTGAAGTCCTTTAAGTACTGATTTTTATAGTGAAGGAAGTGAAAACATGCTATAGTACATTCCATGCTGATGATTATAGAAAAAGGAGAAGTTCTTTTTCATGATGTGTTTTACTTGGGAATTAATTTCTTAAAAGACTGTTTCCCACGATCTTCTCATAGCAACAAAGCTGTTGAGGGCATTTCTGTTAATGCCTTTCTACAGCAAATTTCTAATGCTGGTTTGTTTTTTTTTTTACTTTTAATTTATTTTATTTTTCCAGTGTTCCAGGATTCATTCCCCATTCCCCACACCCAGTGCTCCCTGCAGTAGGTGCCCTCAGTACCCACCACCAGGGTCTCCCATTCCCCCACCCCCTCCCTCCAAGACCCTCAGTTTGTTTCTGTGTCCAAAGTCTCTCATGTTTTGTTTCTCTCCCCGAATTACACTACTTCCCCTTTACTTTCCTTCTCCTACTGTCCTCTATATTACCCCTTATGCACCACAAGTAAGTGAAACCATGTGATACTTGACTTTCTCTGCTTGGCTTATTTCACTCTGCTTGGTTTTTAGAGTCAGAGGAATTTATTTGGGTGCCAATCTGTCTGGCATAGTGTATTTCATGTTAGCAGTGGGGCTGAGGAATGTACAGCAGCCACTGTTTCTGGTTACTTTTCCATTCAACCAGTATTTATAGAACACCTCCTGTGCGGGAGGCTCTGTGCTTGGAGCTCTCACACAGAAGGAAACAAGAACAGTCTTAGACGTTGACCTCCAGTTGTGAGGAAAAAAAGAAAAAAATGCACCATTCATGAACTTCAACATCTTCATGTGTGGAAATACCATTTATGAATTGATTTACTAAATTACACAGACTTAGAACAATCAGTTCTGGAATAGTGGGGCTCGTATGAGTAATGGCTCTCTCCTCTTGGTCGACAAATTTTATCATCTATCATCTATCTATCTATCTAACATCTACCATGTATCTATCATCTATCTATTATCGCCATCTATCTATCCATCACCTATCTATCTATCATCTATCTATCTATCTATCTATCATCACCTATCCACCTATCTATCACCTATCAATCTATTCACAACACAGACACAGATCAAATAATGGATATGAACGATTGAATAATACTTGCTTTCATTTCTTTTAGAGCTCACTGCTATCAATTCTACAAAAGCTCCTCTGAGATATAAAGATGGTAAGTTTTTGTCTGTTTGCCTTTGTTAACATAAAGCATTTTTTCCTCCTGATCAGCTTAGCATCTGGTTTCAGGTGGAAACCCCAGAAGGGCTGGACCCTGCGAAATAGACTGAGGGATGTTTTAGGTCAATCCCTCATCTGTCAGGTGTCATCTCCATGCGGTAAATCCAGGTTTGGGTGTGACAGGACTATGAATTAGGGTGCAGTGATGTGCTCTGAATTCTTTCAACAATGGACTTCATTCACTTCTGTGACTTTTGTTTCTACTGAAACAAAGGAAAACATGATATCGAGTTGTTTCTAGATATTTTCAGGTCTTTGTTCTTCCTGGAGTTAATAACATGAACTGACAAGAGGTTCTTGTTCAGAAGGCGTTGTTCCCCACTGTGAGTGCCTTATGTTTAACCCTCACTGTGAAGACACTCACTGAGAAGGATAATATCCCTATTTTATGCATGAGGACAATGACTTAAAATTAATGAAGTCCCTTACACCATGTGCACAGAAAGATCAGGGGCTTCAGCCCTGACCTTCGGAATGAACAATTCATACATCTTACTCAGTTTTCTATTCTTCCATGTTTTTGTCATAAAGCAAGATATCCCACACTGAGACAGGTGCACACATGGGGAGGCGGTGTGAGTACAGGCCTTCAAGTGCCGCAGACTGGACCCCAGTCTTTTAATTATTAGCTACATGAATATGAGTACGGTGTTACATATTCTAAGCCAAGCAGGAATAACACAAATAATGCTTCACTCAGTTACTGAAGACATAATGTCACATATGTGGAATGTCTAGCATAGGGTATTTCATTTAGCTGACCCATAAATACTAGTTTCCGGCCCTTCATTCCAACATACATAACAAGAGAGTACAAGGAACACTGGTTCTAGACTTGCTGATCTGCCTCTAGACCGTAGCTCACATATTACTTGACCAGGGACAGTTTGTCAAGGAATAATGAGTACAGCATCACTTGATGTCCTTTTCCACACCAAGGGCTAATGATCTGGGAGTTCTCACTCTGTGGAGATAAACACATAAAAGAAATTTCCATATGAACAGACTGATAGTTCATTGAATAGCCATTCCAGCCCACCATCATTGGCATTAATTATTTTTTGATACAATGTATTTCCTGCAAAACCTCAAAGGATAATAAATGCAATCACCCTATGACATCATAACTACAATGAAGGTATTCAGAAAATGCAAGAGAGTGAGTTTGACCTCCTAAAGTTGCACAGAATTTGGACTTGCCCCTTTCTTCCAGTTTTTATTTTATTATTCTTTTAAAGTTTTTATTTAAATTCCAATTAGTTAACATGCAGTGTAATATTAGTTTCAGGTATGTAATGTGGTGATCAGCACGTCCACACATCACGCAGTGGTCATCACAGTCAATGTCCTCTTTAACAAAACCTCCCACCCGCCCTACCTTGAACACAACCAAATCTCCATTGATCAAACCCTTGATAAGAACCTCAGCAATGCACAAGATGTAGTGGATAAGATGCTTCTACGTCAACAGTTCATCTTTATATTGATGCCTAACTCTTTGTCATTGGGAGAATTTAGTACATTTGGAGGTACAGAAATATAAAGTATGTAAGAATGTGTTCTTCAACATTATGTAGCTGGGATTAAAATCTTTCTGGTGGTACTTACTAATTGTATGACATCAGGCAAATTAGTTCTCTGTCTTCACTTTATTTGTAAAATAAATAAATAAATGGTAATGAAATAATAAATATATGTAAATGATAAATATATAAAAAACAAATAAAATGGCAATGAAAATAAGAATCTCTTGATAGAAAAATCAAGAAAGATTAAAGCTTTGCACACAAAGCTTTCAAATGCATGCCATTCAGTTAATGATTAAGGCATATTAGTTATATCATTACTCACAGACATGGTAGGGGTGGAGAAATGGTAAAAACTATTTTTAACCAGTGCTTTTTCAGGTTGACTCATTCCTCTAAGACATAGCCTTATTTTAATACTTTAGAATGTTCTAAGTGAATTTCTCGGGCGTTGTAGATTGACTTGCCTGCAAACTGGATTCTGAGTAATTTCGTGACGGTGGTGGTGGTGTGGTGTAGACGCTCGTGGTCGGGTTGTGTTGGTGTCGGGCATCCCTTCCACCTGGGTCGTCAGAAATGTATAATGCGACCCCTCTCCCATTAATAAGTCTTAGCCTTTCAAAAGAAAAGAAGGTGAAAATAATAAATGACTTCTTGTAGCCACCCTGCAGTTACAGCTGAAGACCACCTCTGCCTACTACATCTACCTTCTACTGCTCTTCAAGAGCCTGACCTGCTCTGTCATCGAGGCCATCTGTCTGCTTGGGAGACCAGCGTTCTGTGGAAAGTCGAAGAGTTCCTAACACGTGGTGGCATCAAGGGTCCACTTGTCTCCATTGGCTATTGTCACTAACAGTGTCTGTTGAGGATCTCGTGGGGCTTTCTCTCTGAGATTATTATATTTCGGTTCAAATGTGTCCTTTTCTCTTGTGTCCTTAATGCAGAGCAGGTTTACACACCACTGGGCAAACAGAAACTTTCATTCTGCAGCAGGAACAATTTCTGCCATGACTCGGGGCAGGGCCAGGGGGCATCCACGGGGGCTCCAGCACCGCTCTCTCCTTAACGTCCACCCTTAATGTCCACCTCAGCCACCCAGTCCCGTGCCTCTGAGCACAGCTAACATGCAGCTTCGGCTGCATCTCCTGGGGCTCTCTAACCAGGTAATTTCTTCAAAGCCATTTACTGCACACATCCAGACTGCCATCGTTGCTACCTGAGTTTTGTACTGCTTTACATAATACGCACAATAAAAACAATAAAAAGTCTACTTTGGCCTTTGTGTTCTTTCATTTGGTCCAATGCAACGGAGAGTCCAAGGTAAGGGACAGCATGACAACTGAGCCTTCCAATTCAACACTGGTTGTTATATTGGTCAATTCCACATTTCTAATTCTTTCTCTGAGATGGTCCTTATGATGCCTTCTTGGGGTCACTGGCCCCAGAGGAGCCAAAGCCTGTGATGATGCCCAGGCTATTTCTCCTCCAAAGGTCAGCAAATTCAAATTCATTTGGCTGAAGATGCTCTGGTGGCACCAGTATGACCTGTCCATGAACGGTTGGGTGTGCTCAGACCTATTCCTGTGTGTCACAGGCATGGTGTCTCCTAACTTCACAAGGAACGCCATAAGAACCCCACTAACACCAGAAAGGTAGGGTGGTGGTGGAGTTAAGTGCTTGAATTCTGAATCCCAAGTGTGTGAATCCATAGCTATATGAACTCTCTGTGCCATAATTTTATCATTTGTAAAATAAAGATACAGTGTGTGCATCTCCTGGAGTTGTGTAGATGGGATAATTTAATTTTGCTGGGTACATGTGAGTCCTCAACAGTATTAGCATCTACTGTTGGTAGCTCTACTTTAGAAATAATAGACAACACACCTGCTCACACACTCACACACTCCCTCAAGGCATGAACTAAGATTTACATTCAATACTATAGAACCACTTACAATAGTCCCAAATTAAATCCTATAGCAAAGAAGAAACTAAAAAAATAAAATAAATGATGTTGTATGATGGACTAGTATGCATCTACACAAAAATGTAGATTGTTGAAGAAATGAAAAATCAATCAGAAAGTGATGTTGAGGTAACAGTGGCTGGCTCAGTGGAAGGAACAGGGACTCTTGATGTCAGGACCGTAAGTCGGCGTCCCACTGCAGGTGTAGATTACATAAATGAATTTTAAAAATTTTTAAAGAAGGTATTGTTGAAAAAGCATGCATGGCAGGACCCTAAAATTGTTAGATTATACATTCACATGGTTCCAAAATCAAAACACTGTAAAAATTCAGACACAAAATCTTGCTTTACCTCCCCACCACTTACAGGTCACACTCTTGTTTCTTGCCCAACCTTCCAGTTTTTATTTAGGCAAATATGAATTTAGTTATAAAAAACATACAAATACATATAGATCTAATTTTCTTCCTTCTAACACAAGGTTGTAATGACACACATGATTCTGCACCTCTCACTCATGCATCCTTGTGCTCTTTCTATGTCAACATAAAAGAGCACCTAGATAGTTGCACAGTGTTTCACTGGTGACTCTATACTTTATAAGATACTTTATAAGATCAGCTCCCTGTGGTAGGCCAGTGGATTATTTCCAGTATTTTACTGTTATAAAATATGCTGAAATATAATATTATTTCATATCAATTCCGATGTGGTTACTCGTCATTTTAACAGGATTTCCCACTTGCCCCGCTAGAGAGGGCACCGCTGTACGTTTCTTCCATGACGCAGGTGAATATCAGGACAGTGCTGTCAAACATCATGATTTTACTAATCTGACAAGTGAAAAATACTATCTCATCCTTGTCTTAATTTCCTTTTCTCTGATGAAGATGCCATCTTTTCATGTATTGAGTCCATTTCTGTTTCTTAATTTTTGTACAGTATTTGTCCATGATTTCTGTGAGTAATAATACTGACAAGTATGGCACCCATTTATATACGTGTGTATATGTCTACAAACATGAGTAGAAAACAAAATATTCAATGCATGGTTGGTGGGTGAAGAAATAAATGATTATTTTTTTCCTTGTCTAATGAATCCCTTGAAAGCAGAGTTTTTATAATTTAGCAAAAAACAATGTCTCATTTGAAATTCAGAAGGATCTTTTCTTTATTTAGAATCAGCCTAAGTTTCTATGAAACAGGTACTTTTGGAAACCAAGTAGAGGTTTCCAATGTGGAAACAACATAAGACCCACCAGATACAAGAAAGAAGAAACTTAATTTCCATCTACTGCTTCATTCTCAATGTGATCAGATCTCTTTAGAACAAATGCCTGGCTTCTACTTAGAGATCTGGAACTGTTTCTGCACAAAGAAATCACGGGGACACAGAAGGGAAACTGACCAATGACCTATAGCTCTGTGGGCTGATGTCACCGCTGGGGCTCCGGGAGTGTCCCCTGTGGCTTCCAGCTCCTTAGCACCTTCCTCCCCAGGGGGACCTGGGCTGCCCTGGACGGGAGATGCAGTGGGGGGAGGCTGGTGCGGGAGACAGGCGGGTGGCAGGGGACCTGGTGTGGTGATGGCGTTCTATATCCTCAGGCTTGTTTCATCTGTGTGCTCCGTCAGGTGTGGTTGATTCCTGGAAATGCTGCAGTGAAACCGGCCCTGCCGGCTGGGGCTCTGCAGGCATCCGCTCGGTGCTGTAGAAGGAATAAGGACAGTTACACCACGACAGCTGGCCCACAAGGCCGCGGCTGCCATCTGCATGCACCTCTCCTGCGGTCCAACACGCTCTCAGGCAGGGCCCCTATTTCACACCGAGTTCATTCCAGTGGCTGTTACGGGAGCTGGGCCCCTACGACCAGGACCGCTGAGCGGCTGCGCTGTCCGTCCACTCCGACCACCTGTTCTGCAGGGAACCGCACACACACTTCTTGTAGCACTAGGTGATCCCTGACATTCCACCGCATCTGCGCTTTCCCACGGCAGGTGATTTACTGAGGCTCCTACTTTCAGCCTCATCTTGTCAGTGCAGGCAGGGGGACACGAGACCCGTGCCCATGAAATTACTCACACGGGTAGACTGTAGACATCCCGACAGCAGGTGTGACTTTCTCCCCAAGAACACAGACTGGCGGAGGCCCTGCGTTCAGCTGTGTCACTGAATGTCACGGGCTGAGTCCTGTCGGTCCCTCTAAACGGACAAGTGAGGCTAAAGTCAAACTTACGTAGAGCAGACTCCACAGAAGACATGCACATCAGGCGCTGGGGTGGAACAGAAGGGCTGCTCAGTAACGTGAGCACAAGGAACAAGGGTCCTCACCCACACCCCACCCAAGCATGGAACAGAGAGGGGGCCCAGGATCCAATCTGTCCAGTCTCCGGCAGAGGATGGCTCTATTGCTGAGATCTCCAGCCTGGGGTCTCACATTCTGACTTCGCAGCACTCTCACCAGAGACTTCACGCCTCCTGGTCTGTGCTCGAGATCCAGCTTCTGGGTGAGCCTTGGCTTCCATGAACATAGAGCAGGGGCCCCACATTCAGCGTGTGTAGGTAAGGGCAGTTCCTCGGGGTAAATCATATGTTCACATCCAGCTTACGCACCATCTGTGGGGCTGGTGTGAATGCGGCTCTCCTCCTGAGACAGGACATTCTAACTGTGGCCACACCTCTGGCTCTTGAGATTGGGTCCCAAGGCCAAACCCCCACCCCTCACCCCTTTATCCACCATAAGAAGCTCTTTCTGGTCAGCCCTCAGCCTCCCACCCCTCCCGGTGGCACGGCTGTCATTCAGTCCGTTCTAGAACAGCGCGGAGGGATAGCTGGCCTGCACAAATCAATGGTCATTATCCAGTGGAAAAAGGACAGTGTCTTCAATAAATGGTGCTGGGAAAATTGGACAGCTACGGATAGAAGAATGAAACTAGACCGTTCCCTTACACCACACACAAAGGCAAACTCGAAATGGATGAAAGACCTCAACGTGAGGCAGGAATCCATCAAAATCCTGGAAGAGAACATTGGCAGTAACCTCTTTGACATCGGCCACAGCAACTTCTTTCAAGACACGTCTCCAAAGGCAAAGGAGACAAAAGCAAAAATGAACTTCTGGGACTTCATCAAAATAAAAAGCT
>PITA01021332.1:0-32934 GCA_004023965.1 Spilogale gracilis
CGGCTCAGGACATGATCCCAGAGATCCGGGATCGAGCCCCGCATCGGGCTCCCTGCTTGGCGGGAAGCCTGCTTCTCCCTCTCTCACTCCCCCTGCTTGTGTTCCCTCTCTGGCTGTGTTTCTCTCTGTCAAATAAATAAAATCTTAAAAAAAAAAAAAGATTACTTTTCTTCAGCAGAAAAAAATTTTAAAAGAACAATTTGCAGATGCCAAGAATCACCTTTCCACCTTAGGGGGCCTCGCACTCTCTGTAAGGGGTCACGCGAGTCGGATCCCGAGGACGCGTCTGTGGGATGGAGCCGGGACGGCCGGGGTCCCGGGCGGTCGTCCACTCCACGGTGGGCAGCGATGTCCTTAGCTTTTCCCCTGGAAAATGAGACAAGCCAGTGACAGCCCCGGGGCCCAGGAACCCCTAGAGAAGGGTCCGTGGAGGTCAGTCCTTATCACCGCTTGGCTGCTAACGCCACAGCTAATTGCTACCTCCTGGGTCGTGTGAGTCCCAGCCACCGTTCTCGGGATTAAATGAGATCCTTGTCCAGAGTGTCCGGGTCAGCCCCGGCCAGCACGGCCAAGGCCACAGAGGGACAGAGCGCACAGGCGAGAGGGCCCGCGGTGACAGGTGGTGAGGGCCACGCCAACGGTGCCCCAGGGCGGGACAAGCTCTTGCACTGTTACCCGAGGCCCCCCTGACTGGGCACACTCCCCGATGATGACCGGGCCCCCAGGAAGGCAGCCTGCAAGGGACCCTGTGTCAGTCACCGCCCCCCTGGCCCAGGCCAGCAGACTGCTCCCACGCACCTACAGGGTTCCCACGGCCGGCTGCAGGCAGGGCAGCTTCTGGGGGAGGCCCTCTCATCCCGGAGAGGGGAGGGTCCCCCAGTTCCATCCTTGCCCCCCCAGGAGAGACCACCCAACCTCTAAGCCTGACCCCCCTGGGACACACAGGGAGAGGCAGGTGTCACCGAGACTCTTTGCATAGCCTCGGCTGCAGGCCAGCACCCGGCACAGCGCCCGCGTTGGGAGAGGGCCCGAGTGGGGCTTGGTCCACGGTCAGGGGCAACTCCCCTCCGCTGCCCTGCTATTTGCCTCCCACTGAGTCAAAGCCCGGGCACCCGAAGCTCACCGCTCCTCGTGAATACACAAGGCCCAGGGCTAAGGGGTCAAGCCTTAGAGAGGAAAGGGACACGGCTCCCTCCCCGCATCTGTCTCTGCAGGGAGGAGGTGGGGGCCAGCGCGCACGGGCTGGACCCCACCAGGCATGCGGGGGTGCTTAGGAGAGGTCCCTGAGTCTGGTCAATGTCAGCAGAGCTGTGGCTGAATGTCTGCCCGACGCGCAGGGACACCCTCCTGTCCCCACCAGGCAGGACGCAGGGCCGGCAGCTGTCACGGGGACTCGCGGAGCAGAACGGACGCTGCGTGCAGGAGACCCAGGAGATCCGAGGACAGAGGTCCCTGGCTCCCGAGCCGGAGGGACGCCTCGCCGCGCCCAGGACGGTAGTTAGCTCCGCTCCAGCTTCACCGAGCCGCATGTGCTACCACGACTTTCCGTGTCTTTACAGTTGGGAGGCCAGAGCCACAGCCCGATCTGCAGCGTTGTCGTCGCCCCCCACCCCCAGGGGAACCACTGCCTCCCTTAGGCATCATGCAGCGTCGCGTCCTCCCCCCAGGACTGGGAAGACCCCAATCCACGTTCTGCCCCGATGTGCTGGCTTCTTCCAGAATGTCGTGAAACACAGGATGTGTGTGGTCTTTTATGGCTGGCTTCTCCCAGTCGACCCTTTTCAAGGCTCGTCCTCATGGTGGCCCGAATCAACGCTGCTCCAGCGACATCACACCGCGTGGACAGACCACGTTCTGTCTGTCCTTCCTCGGCTGATGGGGACGCGGGTGTCTCCGCTTTTCCGCTGCTGTGAGCCACGCAGCCGTGCACCCCATGCACCCGTGTTTGCGGGGACCCACGTCTTCATGGGCGCGGGGCCCGGCGCCGGGAGTGGAATGGCTGGGTCGTGTGGGAGCGCCACGGTTAACCGCGCGTGGGGGCTGCCGGGCCGTCCAGAGCAGCTGCACCGTTCTCCCCCCGCCCGCGATGTGGGAGTGCGGCCGCTCCGCACCCTCGCCGGCCCATTATCTGTCTCTGATTAGAGCCGTCCTTGCCTGTGAAGTGGCGTCTCGTTGTGGCTTTGATTTGCATTTCCCTGATGGCTAATGATGCCGAGGCTCTTTTCATGTGCTTATTGGCCATCTGCGAAGCTTCTCGAGAGACGAATGCTGCATCTTGCCTGCAGAAGCGCTTGCACACTTCCTGTCGGCGGTGCAGGAGTGCGTTGATGTGTTTATTTTGGATCTCGTAGTGCTTTCTGCCTTGCGCCCCCCCCCCTGGGGGAGCAGCTTCCCTTCCCTGCACCTTTCTCCTCCTCTGTGGCACCAGAGCGTCCCCCTCTTCTGCTCCACCTGCCTGTGCAGCTGTGGCCACTGGCTGAGGGGCTGACCGTCCAGGAGGCTGGCCAGAGCGAGCGGGGGCACCAGGAGCATCGAGATGGCCATCAGCGCTGCGGCAGCTCCGGGTGTCTCTGCAGCTGCTTTGGGGCCAAACAGCCGCCCCGCAGAGAGGAGCAGCCACAAGGGGCAGCTGGGCAGCAGCGCCCCGACCCCAGAGGTGCTTCGGGAACCTGCCAGCGCACAATGGGGACTGTTCCTTGTGTTAGGGGCAGCCACCCCAGGCCTGCGTGGCTCTGCGGGCATTTCCTGAATTTGAGGCCTGAGAGAAAGGCCGACCCCTGCCACTTCCTCTCAGGGGCAGGCAGGGAGCCATGACCCCCCGGGCTGGAGGAGCTCCCGTGACAGCCCATAGCTCGTGCCCATTTGGTCTTGACTGCCATGGGCCGCTCAAGGGGCCAATGACCAGACGAGGTCTCTGCTCCGACGTGGCACAGGGCCTCGACAGCCCAGCCAGAGGCGTATCCCAGTCACGGATGTCCCATAACAATCCCTGGAGAGGACACACTCCCGTGGCTTTTCTGGAAAACGGTGGTCATGGGAGGTCACGGAAAAGAGGCCAGCTGCTTTCGCCTGGGCCAGCGGCAACCCTGCAGTGAAAATTCTAAAATCCTGCAGGGGCCAAGGGGGCGCAGGTGGGAGGGAGCTGTCGTTTCCAGGAAGCTGGGGCTGAGCACGCCACACTGGCCACCGGTGAGGAGACCGAGGCGTGGCGGGGATCCGTCCCCCGCCAGGGAGAGCCCACAGCCAGCGGCAGCCCAGAGCGGCACGCGGTGTGTCTCCCGGCGCCCGCTCCATCACGGCGGTGGGCACGGGGCCGCCTCACATCCATCCACGCACGCCCTGCCCAGCCGAACGGACCTGGGGACTGGGTCAGAAAGCCTCTTCCCACGTGGGATGATTTCTCTGATGTCAACAGGAATGAAGCAGCCCACTGGATGCAGGCCTTTGGGAAGGGCGTGGAAGGGCGTGGAAGGGCGTGGAACGGTGGCTTGGCAAACCTATATGCAGTTCAGGAGCCCTTCCCAAGCCCTGCTCTTCAAAGAAAAAGCGATATGGATGCTGTGGAACGATTCCCACTTCTCCCATCAAACTTCCAGTCTCTGCGAACCAGAGAGGACGGCGAGTGTGCACGCTCCCTCCCGGCACCGGGGTGTCCCCTCGACGGCTGGGGGAAGGCTCCAGACAGGCGTTGGTCAGGGTGACTCCAGCTTGGTGCCCGGCCTGGAGCCAGGCCTTCTGACCTGGTCTGGGTGGTGGCGATGAGCGCGGAGAGCAGGTCCCGCTCGTCCGTCCCCTGCCCCTGCTCTCCTGGGCTGGGCCAGGGCGAAGCCTTCGGGGTTGGGCGCTTGCCGGCAGTGCTGTGGGCTCCGCTAGGTGCAGCCACGGGCAGGGCCCCAACACGAGCCGAGAGCCAGCAGTGATGCCCTGGGCCCGCTGGGGGTCCGGATCTTTCAGCCTCGCTCCCTCTGCTCCCCCTGCGGGCCCTGAGGACTCTCCGTGGAAACGGATGAAATCCCCTGATCTGTCCCTGTCTTCTCCAAAACAAACAAAAACAAGTTACTGTGAGTCAGGGGCGGTTGTAAGAAACAACAGCCATGACCTTCCCCAGTCTCCCCGGTCACGTAGGGCCCAGCGTGAGGACCAGGGAGGCGACGTCGACGCAGCGATGTCACCAGGCTGACGTGTGCCCTTCAGTGGGTGTGCACTTAGTGCCACACGAGTTAGTGACGCCCAGGCACCCGAACCCGGCGCCGCAGGGAGGACCCCGGACGGCGGTCGGCAGCAGCGGCCCGCCCTCTCCCGGCCCCTGCGCCGCTGGTCAGTGCTGGCTCCGTCTCACATGCTCCTTGTGATCGCCCAGGTTTTGGGGTGAATTGATCCCCCTTTCTGCTGCGCGGAGGTGGTCCGCGTCTCTTCACCACGACCGCTCACCTGCCTGGGCGTATCCTCGGGATTTCCAGTCGGGGGCTTTGGAATGAATCCTCCGTGAACAGGCTTCTGTGTGCACATTAAGTACTCTTTTCTGTGGGATAAAGGCCCCGGGTGCCACTGTGGGGTCACAGTCTCGGGGCACGTCTGCTGTGGTAGGAAACGGCACGCTCCTTCCGGGAGTGGCCACACCGGCCGACATCAGCCTTCAGGAGGTGCGAGGAGGGGTCCGCTATCCCTGCGTCCTGCCGGCATCTGGTGTCCTCACCATCATGTACCCAGTGAGCAGTGGTCCACCTTCTCTGCGGCGACAAGATGATGGAGTCCCAACGCCCCATGCAGCCTGGGAGCTTCCCCGAGGAGGGCTCCTGGCGGGCACACAGCCCCCCGGCTCCGCTTCTCCGAGAACCACAGGCCCTTTGCTCGACACCAAATCTTACCTTCCCAAGGAGGGCCTGGAACAGGGTCTGTTTGCTGGCATTTGGCAAGGCCCGCACAGCCCGCCCACGGAAATGCCACTGAAGCGCCACGGAAACCCCACGGAAACCCCGCGGAAACTCCACGGCCTGTGCTACTCCACGCATCCCGCTCTGCTCCTGGGCCTGGAGCCCTTCCCCAGACTCCCGGCCGCGGCCTCCTGGCTCCCAGCACCCAGAGACCTCCCCACAAGAGGCCTTTCCTGCCTTCGCCCATGCCACGGCCGTGGCCAGGCACTGTCTCCTTCCTGACGCTCATCCTTGCACGGCTTTATTCTCCGCTTACGATCTGATTTTGTCCCATGGAGTGAATTCCGCGAGGAGGGCGGTGGGCCGCCGTGTGGGCTCAAGGCTCCTGTGAAGGCTTCCTGGGGGCCGGGACCCCACCTTTTTCTCTTCCCCTTGGTGTCTACTTCGTGATGTCCTGATTAGACATGGCTGTATTTCCAACCAGAATATAGCAAATAAAAAGCATTATCAGTATTTTTTTCTTTACCAGAAATAAAACTGTTGCCATCTCACACACCCTTCCAAAGCAACGCGATGCCACACAGAAGAGGCCCCAGGTTCATACCCTAAGCTCAGGACCTGACTCTAGAAAACACAGGTCCCCTTCATGTGTGTCAGTGCACACCCTTGTGTTGGCGATTACAAGACCTCTGACATCTGACCGTGCTGGCTCCAGAGGTCAGCAATTGTCCGGTCTCAGAAATCACTGAGGACCTCAAAAACCTTTCATTCATTGGCTTATATCTCTCAATATGCACCGTATTAGCAATGAAAACTACCCAGTTAGAGTATTTATTTATTCACTAAAAATAACCATTAAAAAACTAGCACATGTTAACATGACTAACATGAAAAACAAATATATTTCCACTAAAAACGTTCGTGGGAAGAGCGGTACTGGTTTATGATTTTGCAAATCTGCACGTCGCTGGAGGGCACGGACCCTCACGCCGGTTCCCAGAACCACCCGCTGAGTCTTTGTTGAAGTGCGCGTCGAGATCCTGGCAGAGGGCTGTCTGAAAATAAAAAGTAAGAGTCATCGTGGAGACGCTTGTTCGGCGCCGCAGCAGAGCAGATGAGAGTGGTTTCTGGGGGTCCGCTGCAGTGGGGGCCCTGAAACCGTGCCAGCAACCCTCCGGTCTCCGTTACCCCCGACGCACCGTGTGGATCTCTTACCTTCTTGTGAGTCTGTAACGTGATGTCTTGGTCATTTGGGAAATATTGGTTCCCTGGGTCACGTGGAGTTTCAAAGGAAGACGCATTTCGTGAAACAACCTTGGAAAATCCTAGTCGCTAGCTGCACCCCGCCTTTGATCTTCGGGTCTTTACGTAATGGGAGGCTCTGAAGCTTTCCATGTGGACACACGGCTTCCATTATTCTGATTTTCCCTTGAAAGGTCACATTTTATGGGCAACAGAGTGAGTTGTTTCCTTTGAAACACCACGTCACTTCTTTCATTTTCTAGAGATTATCTGCCAAATAATAAAATCTGAACAGCTTATCGGTAAATCGTTCTTCTGGGGAATAATGGTGCTCAGGAAAGGGGGGATTCGCTTGCCCCTCAGACACCTCTGCCCCGGAATGCCACTGAGGCCCTCCGTGGGCACTTGCCGAGTTGTAGGAAGATTACAAAGAGCTGCACCTCAGGCATGGAGATTTCATAAACTGATCGTTTTTCTGCGTCACCGAGTGCCTGGTGGCGAGGTGGGCAGGGGCAGCACCATTGACACCACGGCCTCGACCAGGGCAGTCCTCAGCCCTACCTGCCCGTGGCCACACCGCCTGTGGCCCCACCCACCCATGGTCTTACTCGCCTGTGGCCACACTTGCCCGTGGCCACACCCGCCCGTGTCCTCACCTGCCCATGGCCCCACCTGCCCGTGGCTCCACCCACCCGTGGCCCCACCTGCCGGTGTCCTCACCCGCCCATGGCCCCACCTGCCCGTGGCTCCACTTGCCCGTGTCCTCACCCGCCCATGGCCCCACCTGCCCGTGTCCCCACCCACCCGTGGCCCCACCTGCCGGTGTCCTCACCCGCCCGTGGCCCCACCTGCCCGTGGCCCCACCTGCCCATGGCCACACTTGCCCGTGGTCTTACCGGCCTGTGACCTTGCAAGGTCAGTTCAAATGTACACACACGACAAAGGAGTAACCTCTCAGCACTGTGTTCACGGCGCCCCGGGTTGGTCTTGGGGACCAGGGCCCCAGGACACCCTCAGAAATACCTCCTTAGCCGTCAGGCCACAAGAGAGTCGCATCTCTCATCCTTCCCACCGGCCGAGTGCATGAATGTGCCTGCAATTCCGACCTCTTCATGCCGGATCCTTCCCAACAAATCCTACGATTTAAAACTCAGTGGTTGGGGCGCCTGGGTGGCTCAGTTGTTAACTGTCTGCCTTCAGCTCGGGTCATGATCCCAGATTCCCAGGATCAAGTCCTGCATCAGGTTCCCTGCTTGGCGGGAAGCCTGCTTCTCTCTCTCTCACTCCCCCTGCTTGTGTTCCCTCTCTGGCTGTGTTTCTCTCTGTCAAATAAATAAATAAAATTTTTTAAAAATAAAATAAATGAAATAAAACTCAGTGATTTTTCACATTAATATCACCATCCTAATGAAAATCGTTACCTGTGCAGAGTTTTAAAAGTATTTGGAGAAACTTGGGGCACCTGAGGGGCACAGTGGGTTGAGCATCTGACCCTTGATTTTGGCTCAGGTACTGATCTCAGGGTCACAGGATCAAGCCCCGTGTCGGGCTCCAGGCTCAGCTCACACTCTGCTGGAGAGTGTGTCTCCCTCTCCCCACCTGCACCCGAGCCCCCGCTATGCACACTTGCTCTCTCTTAAGAAGTGTGTAAAGTATTTGAAGTAACTAAAGCTTAGGCCAATTTTCAGACTTAAGACCTGAAGAATAATATAATACTGCCCATGACCCCAACAATCAGCTCGTGAAAGGAAATGTTAAACATAGAGTTGAGCAGCCAGCCTATCCTTCCTCGACCGTAGTCTCCTTCAGCGTCCTCCGGGAGGGACGGCCACTGGACGTCTGTCTCCGCGGTGAGCCTGAGCACACTCTTGCCGTATACGTCTGCGTCCCTAAGTGAAACGTAGTATTGAGGGGGGCAGACGGTTCTGTGCCCGAAGCTTCTCCCGGTCACTCGTACAACAATGTATCAATAATACAATACGATCACATATAATAACATTACAATACTTTATTATAATCGTCAATATCATTGCAATATAAAATGTAATAGAAACTATGTTAGAATATATTATGATTATGATAATTACCTTATATCAGTATATCCTGTCTTCTGTTGGTCTCTGCCGAGCGATCCCTCACCCAGTACCTGCAGTTTCGGGTTCCCTAGATTGTGGCCTTTGCCTATCCGGGGTGCAGGCTAGCGAGTGAGGGGTTACATCCGTTCCCGGGGGTGGACCACAGTTCCTCAGGGATCCTCTTTTTTCTTATATCCTCTGCAGCAACTGGAATAACGAGACTTACAAAAGTTTGTGGATCTCATGGTATAGAATGGAATTTTATTACAGTGCCATTTGTTTGCCTTTAAGTACTAGTGCGGTCGGTCGTGGTTTCAAATCTATCCATATCTACGTGACACATATCACCTTCTCAATTCTTTTAATGTTTTTGTACTGCTTGCTATTGAATATTGTTTTGTAGGGATTTTCTTTTTTTTTTCTTTTTTTTGAGAGGGAGAGAGAGAGCTCTCGAGTGTACCCATGATGCGGGGCTCGATCTCACGACCCCGAGATCATGACCTGAGCTGAAAGCAAGAGCTGGGTGCTCAATCAACTGAGCCCCCAGGCACCCCAGGAATTCCTGACACCACTGGATTTTAACCCTTCAGTTGTTTTTGTGGTATAGACAAGTGCAGGTGTTTTCTTAAATTTGTGATGAAATCCTTCAGTGTATAGTTTGTACTTTGAATACAATCAAATTGACCACTTTGTCCTTCATGGTGTGTGTTTTTTAGGACTTCCTTAATAAATCCTTTTTTATTTATAAGAAAGCTACACTTTCTTATAAAACTTGTGAAGACTTATTTTCCACAATTAAGTTGGATCCACCTGGATTTATCTTGGGTGTGAGTCGGGATCTAGTTTTATTTGATTTTCTCTGTGTAGACAGCAAATTCCCAGCGTGTTTACTGAATCCCTTCCCCACTGAGGAGAGGGGCGCTGCCTATCCCCCCATTTCTGGTTTTGCATGGTTGGAGAATCTTCCTGAACAGAATGTGTGTTCCTCTGCTCCCGGGTGGAGCGCTGACGGGGTTTTGTGGGGCAGGTCACTGGACGGGGTTGTTGGGTTCCCTGCCTCCCCCCCAATTTTCTGTCTGCTGTCCACCTGTTCCCGTCTTCCAACGACTTTCAGTGGATCTGCCTCAGGGAATCTGCCTACTTGGCCTCCTAATTGTTTCGATGTTGCTGTGTATTCGGTCTGTTGTATCCTCTTGATGAATTAACCCTTTATCCTGATAGGATGTTCCTCTGCATTCCTGGTAATATTCTTTGTCCCAAAGTCAGCTTTGTCTGATGTTAACAGACTCATGAGCTTTCGTACTATTAACCTTCACACGGCATAGCTTTTCAGACCTTTCTGCTTTTGTTCTGTTTATGTCTTTATATGAGAAGCGCATTTCTTGTAGACAACTTACAGTTGGATCTTGTTCTTTGGTCCAATCCGAGAGTTTTGCCTTTTATCTGAAGTGCTTAAATGATTTATAGTCATCGTAATTATTAAATTTCATCCTGCCCGTGGTTTAACTCTCATAATACATTGTTTTAGTTGAATGGTTAATTCTAAAAGAATTTAAAGCACAACCATTTCATATTCATCCACAAAGTTGCCATTTCTGGGGCTTGCCGTTCGGACGCGCCCACCGGCTAGAGGACAACATCGGTGCTCCGGCCACGGCCCTCGTGTGACGGAGGTGACCTGTGGAGGCAGCCCTCAGTCTCTAGAAGGAGCCCAGGTCAGTTGCCGGCGAGTCACGGCTCGCCTGGGGGAGAAGGAGCCCCAGGCAGTGATACTCAGATGGCCCAGGAGGAGGAAAGTGGAAAGTACTTCCCATGAGGGAGAGGTCTCCACAGGATGGGGCGCTGGGAAGGCAGCGGGGGCCCGAGGGAAGAGCCCCCAGAGGAAAGAGTCAGATGGTGCTGTCCAGGCGGATGGCCGGCAGAGACAGCCACGGTGCACTTGGGCTGGGACAGAGGGGTCCGCGGGGCAGAGGGGCGTGGGGGGAGGTGTGGGTGCAAAGGAGGTCGGCTCACTAGGTCACCGTGTTGGGGCTGGACATGCCCACCCGCACTGAGCCCAGTGCTCTGCTCCCCGCTGGGGCCCGGCACCGGAGTCCTCGCGTCCTCTCCCTGCCCCTGCCTCTCCCCCGGGGCAGCACTCTTTCTCTCTGCACTGGGAGGCTCCTGGGTTCTTTAGGTCTCTGGGAATCCCGAGCGTGGAGCCCCAGGTTACCCAACACGGGGGAGACCCAGACCCAAGGGCTCGTCCTTCCCTGATGAGCCCTATGGCCTGGGCAGCCCATCTCCTGGAGCAAGCCTGGCTGGCCAGCGAGTCCCGTTTCCTCTCTGTGAGTAGGAGAGTCCCCGTGTCCAGTGTCCCTGGGCTCACTGCTCCGGGACACATGCCACGTGAGTCGCAGGGAGCCAAGGGCAGGTTCCACGGTCACGTTCCCTGGGGGGCTTCGGGCCTGGGCCTCCTCACGGGGCCAAGTGGGAAAGGAAGGCAGCTTCCCCTTGCTCTCCGCGGCCGAGGGGTCTGCCAGCCGCGTCAGGCTTTGGTCGCCCAGGGAAAGCTGGGAAGCCACAGGGCCCTGGCGAGACCACCCCCGGGCCAGGCCGCCCGCTCTGGTGAACGGGCCTCTCTGAGGATGTGGACGCATCACGCCGTAGGGTTTGATATCCCAGCGGCCGGGAGAGCAGGGCCAAGGAGGAGGGGTCGGCTGCGGTGGGGTTCGTCCGTGCTGTGGAGAGAAGCCCCCGGTTGTCGGGCACACGGGCGGGGGGATTCTGCACGCCCGTGGGTCGGAGCGCGGCACCCGCTAGGCTGTGCCATGTTTGTCCAGGGGCGGTCACAGACGCAGCCACCGAGTCCGGTGCCGAGCGGGGAGCCCGAGCCCCAGCTGTCGTGGTTGCGGGGGACAGGGGTGGCTCTCGGACCTTCTCTTCTTCTCCTGGTGGGCTCAGCGGCCGCCCTCTTTCCTGCTTGCAATGCTGGGGTCCCTCCGGGGGGATTCTGCAGGTTCCACATGCCACCTCCCCCGAGGCCCTCCTGGCTGCACAGCCTCGGCCTCAGGGCACTCCTCCCAGACCTACGGGGCGGCTGGACCAGGCAAAAGATGCCTTTCCGTGTATCAGATTCCAAAAGAGCTATGAGAGGCCCGACCCCCATTCCCACAGTCTAAAGTGTCCCCGTTCTCGATGTCCATGGCGAGGGGGACAGGAAGGCAAAGTCATTCAAGCTCATGTTCAGAACACCTGCCCACTCGGGGGTCGAGGCAGCAGTCCCTGTCCCCACGCCCTCTGTGCTCCCAGAAGGGCCCTGTGACACGTTTCTCTCGCTTACTGCTGAAAATTTGAGGATGGGAACTGTATTCGAGCCAGAGAACTACGGACTGGGTGGTGGGGATCAGAGGACACACTTGGGACGAGGACAGGGCATTTCGTGGAAGCAGTGAGTCGCTGACTTGGCCCCCGACACTGATGTATGCTGGACACTGCCTGGAATTCAAATAAAGACTTGAAAATAAAACAAAATAAATGGGACTTCGCGTCCGTTGTGGAGGAAGGGAGGGACCTGGAGTGGGAGGGGATGCTGCGAGTGAGTGGCTGTGGGCATCGACAGGACGGGGCAGGACGGACAAGAGCGTGGCCCGAGGGCAAGAGGTCTGTCTCAGAGCAGGGGTGCCGCTGAGAGGGGGGCTCCGGGGAGCGGGGTTCTCCTGGGAGCTGGGAGTCGAGGAGGGGCGGAGTGGACACAGGCCAGCTCAGGGGTGCAGGGACCAGCACGGGGACAGAGCCCGGGCTCCGGGGGCCTCGTGCCTCCTCTCTGCCGAGGACCCGCGCTTTGGTAAAAGCCCGTGGGAACGGCCCAGCGAGCTCTCACGCTCGGTGCTGTCGGGGTGACTTGCCCCCCGGCTTCAGTGTTGGCCTTCGCGTCCCCCCACAGAGTATCTTCCGGATTACAGGGGCCGCGGTGAAAACGGAGTTTCAGGGGGACGGGGGTGACCCCAGGCAGGTGTCTGATCTCACGGGGAGGCCTACACACAAACCCCGGCCGAGGAAGAAAGCGATGGCTGTTTCGCTGCCTACACGCCCTGGCCGCGGCACACACGGCAGGGCGCGGCCCCTGAGTCCCCACGATCTGGCCAAACACAGTCCGTGGGAAGGGCCCCCTCTGGGCCAAGGCTCCAGGCAGCCATTCAGACGGGCGCTCCCACCCCTCCTCTGCAGACCCCCAGGCCCACCGGCCCTGCGTCCTCCCACGCTTGTGCCCCAGCGAGGCCGTCCCTGAGCACCGTCAGAAGGGCCAGTCCCACCAGCGGGCATCCTGCACCCCTGCCCGGCTCCTGGCTCTCCAGAGCACCCTTCACGATGTCACACAATAGGATCACTGTGGTCGTTCCTGGGTTTACTGTGCCTGTCGCCCTAGAGACGGAACCACCAGGGGCAGCGTGTGTGCCCCGTCCTGCTCACAGCTGTTTCTCTGACAATTCGGGTGCGCTCAGGGCCTCGCTGAGCCCACAAGTGGCACCAGGTGTCCCTCACAGCGAGGCGGTGCGCCAGCGTCACAAGCCCCCTGACGCACGAACGGGTGTCCACGGTCCTGCAGGCAGCTCACTCGGGGTGGGGCCGGAGGCCATGGTCAGGCCCGGGACCAGGAACAGAGGGCCGTGCATATGCCCATCTGGCCACTGCGACTCAACGACGGTAACCTCCCACCGAGGTTTCCCACCTGGCCTTCCCCTGTCAGGAGACACGTCCCGGAGGCCAGCCTGGAGTGGACGCACCTGGGAACGGTCCTCATGGACGCCAGCCACGCCCCTGACGTGCTGGCTTTGTAGGGGTGCCTGGCGTTGAGTGCGGCGAGAAATGAGTGCAGAGGGGACACACCTGCTCACGTCCAGGGGCAAGCCCAGGATGGAGCCCGTGTGTGCGCGCGTGTGTGTGTTCGTGTGTGCGTGTGTGCATGTGCATGCGTGTGTATGCGTGTGTGCATGTGTGCATGTGCATGCGTGTGTATGCGTGTGCGTGCATGTGCGCATGTGCATGTGTGTGTGTGTGCAAGTGCACGCGTGTGTGTGCATGTGTGTGTGAGCGGCAGCATGCCTATGAGTGTTTCTGCATGCGTGGGAAATGGAGAAAACATTTGGAAAGTAGGGGAAATCTTATGCAGTGGAAACATTTCTTCTAAACGCAAGACCAGCCCCAAGCAGAGCAAAGAGGGAAAGCGGGCAGCCCCGCTGGGCCAGCGGTCAGGAAGGCCCTGGTCACACAGACACCGGGTCTGAACTCGGGGGTCCGGGCCCGTCCGTGCTCATCCCCTTACGGCCTGGCCCTGACGCGCTGGGACGGACCCAGGGGTTTCCAACACCCACCCTCGGACATGACCCCGTCTCAGGGGGGCGCCCACCGTGGGCCCCGGGCTTCAAGGGCCTTACACTGTGGGCTGGGAGGAGGTCCGGGGAACCCGCACGTCGCCCCACAGACCTGGGGACTGGTGTTCCGCAGAGTGTCGGTCTCACCAGCAGCACACAGTTGGGGGCTGGGTGTTCACTCTGGTGCTTGCCTGGAAAGGTCACGTCCAGTTCCGTGACCCAGCTCATGGGAGGTGTGACCTGGGCCCCGGGGGCCTTCGGGGAGGCCAAGCCCAAGCAGATGGGGGAGACCCCGGCTACTTCCTGCAAAGGCATCCAGATCAAAGCCCATGGCCCCTTTTACTGGTTAATTCTGTTTCTGATTTGTGGTTCTTATTGGACTTCCAGATGAATTTAACAATTGCCTTAAGAGGGGCCTTGAGACCATGAAGGGGAGCAGCGCTAGCCTGCCCAGCTGTCCGCGGCCGTCTCCGAAGACACGGGCGCGCTGCGAATCCCGGCGGCCTACCTGGCCTGCCAAGGAGCAGGTTCGCCGACAACTCTCTTCCTCTGGGGGCCCCAGGAGCCGCTCTCCTGGCAGGAGACCAACGCGTGTCGGATCCCATGAGGCCTTGACCTCGCTGGTCCCAGGGTCCGCTCACTGGGACTGCTCTCCAGCGCAGGAAGGAGAGGACACGGGCCAGTCCTCGTCGCTCCTGGTCGGGGCAGGGCGGTGGGACGTTCAGCTCCCGGAGGAGCTCCACCTGAGCCCAGCGATGGGCTGGTGGCTGCTGATGAGCCTCCTGGGGGAAGGGTTGCCTCCTCAGGACCAAAGGCTCTTCTCGATATCGTGCTCTGTTTGCCACATAAACGGGCGGACCTGAGGGGGCACGGGGTGGTCCACGGAGGAGCCGTGATCTGGGAGGTCCTACGAGCAGACAGCGCCATCGCAGGGGCTCTCTCCGGTCCTAGAGCCCGTTCTGAAGACTTTAAGAGGCTCTGGATTTAAAGACAAATCCCTGAGGATCTTTCAGGAAAAGGTCCCAAATGGAAATGAATTATGCACACTGATTTTAAGACATGTTCAAAGATCTGAAAGTGGAAGGAAGAGAACACGTGTTTCTCCCCTGGGGCAGTGCACACTCGCCACCTGCGGTCACGCACACGGCCCCCGCCCCCCGGCATGGGGGCCCCAGAGCTGTCTCCACAGCAGGGGTGCGGGGGGTGGGGCAGAGGAAGAACCGCCATCCGAGACAGTTTGGGGCCTCTTTCCCCCGGAGAGCACACCTCCTGGGGCGTCCCCAGGACCCAAGGACGTAAGAGTGGGACGCACCGACAGGCAGGGGGCAACCTGGGGGACACTCAGTGAAAACCAAGCAAGAGCCCAGACTGGCCCCGGGGAAGCCTGATGGGGGCAGGTCTGGATGGGGAGATTTACAGGGCGCCCTTCCTGCCCCCAGCCCCTGCTTGCCACCCCCACCTCCAGGGGGACAGTGCCGGAAACTCCCCCTGCTGCAGGGGTCCCCAGGGAGGGCAGAGGCCGCAGCAAGAGCCCCCTGCTGCCCAGCAGTCAGGTAATCAGTGCTCCCCAGAGTCTGACCCGAGATAAGGACCCACCCCGCCAGCCCTGGCGTCTGCATTTTTGAATTAGCTTGCCAGCAAGAGAGGAACCTGAAAACTCCTCCTTTCTCTCCAGGGAGAGCGTCATCATCTCATCAGCGTTGGAGAAAGGGGCCTGGAGGTCCCACAGCTCAGATGGTGTCACAGATGAGGAGACCGAGACCCTGAGAGAGCATAGTAGCTGGGACCAGGCATCGCGGGCCGCTCCTGCACATGGGAGGCCAAGGGGTGTCGCCAGGGAGATGCTGGGCCCCCCTGGGGTGAGCCAACACGGGACCGACCCTGGCCCAGCCACAGGCCCGCAGAGCCGAGTCTCCAGCGAGGCTCTGGGGGGGGACCAGGAGGCGAGTTTGTGCGGGACACCGAGAGCAGCAGAGTGGGCAGTGAGGATGTGCTTGCCCACAGCAGCCCTCCCTGCATCTCCGAGGACGCGTGGCAGTGGGCGGGAACTAGTAGGGCTCGCAGCTTAGGACTGCACCGATCGGGGAGGCCCCTGAACCCTGACCCACTCTCCAGCGCCGGGGTGGGGGGTGCTTCCTGCGCTGGCCTCTGCCGGAGGTGCTCCCCGCCTGGCTTCAGACAGAGGCCTCGAGGCACGGCCACCTGTCCAGCCGGCTGCAGAATGGGCAGGGGAGGCGGACAGCCCAGGCCAGGGACACATGGAAGGCCCAGCGCATGGCCCCGAAGATGCCTCATGCCCCTGGGTTCTCATGCAACAAGGGAAACAGGGAGACCCTGCAGCCTCCTAGCGGTGGACCTGCTCTCGGGGACGGGAGTGCCTGTGCCCACGGACAGGGTGACGCCGTCCAGTGGGGGGCGTGGCGACACCCCTGCAGCCAACAAGGGTTCTGGGGGGGGGAGGCTTAGGAGTCCTTTGGGGACTCACTGCCCGCCCCACAGTGGTGCCCTGCGCTCTGCCTCCCTTAGGAAATGTCCCGCCCTCCACAGGCACGGAAACTGTCCTCAGGGGACATGGAAGTTGAAGGGAACTGAAAGGCCCCGGAGGGGCTGGACCCTGGAGCCCGGGACTCAGAGCTGCAGGGACGCTCAGTTGCCACGGGGGACTGCCTGGCCCCCGTGCCCCCGGGCACCTTCAGGCCCCTGCCCAGAGCTGTCCTGCTCCCGGCCGGCTCCAGCCCCGGCCGCCCTGTCCCTGCCGTGTGAGTGTGAGCGCACGCCTGCTCCCGGGCTCCAGGCACCCTCGCAACTGTCCCGGGCAGGTCACGTGGTGATGGGTGCGGCCACGCCAGGCCCCCAAGTGACCTTTGCCCCCCAGGGGAGCACGCCCGTCCGGGGTCCCTCTGCCCAGCAGCACCCACCATCTCTTCCCCGCCGAGTTTGAACCTGAGAGGGCTGAGCGCCCTCATGCCGGCTTTCCTGCAGGGGAGGCAGTGGGAAGCCTGCAGCCCCGGAGATCCCAAGCCCAGGGCCTGGCTCAGCAGGGAATTGCCTCCGCAGGAGCCCGGTGGGCGTCGCAGCTGTTTGCCCGGAGGGACCTGGCTAGAAGGAGTCATCGAGAGGCAGGCTGATTGGCGTCTCCCGCCCTCGGGGTGTTCCTGGAGCGGCAGCAAGAGGTGGCTGCGCTGCTCGTCCTGTTTGGGGCGAACGGTTGGCCGGCCCGGCAGTGGGTGCAGCACCGTCCCCGGGAATGGCTCAACCCTGCCTTCCTGCGCCCCCTGCCAAGTGCGTGGGCCCCCGTGCCCGTCTCTCCACCACCAGGAGAGGCCGAGGCAGGTGGAAACCTGGCAGGGGAGACGTCAGCAGGCCCCCTGAGCTCAGGGCGCGTCCCCAGCCCGAGGCTGTGGCAGCGGGGGCGGCCTTCCTGCCGCTCCCCGAGTGCAGGGCGACAGGGGCCTCCGCCCAAGGAGCAGGAGACCTTACCCAGAAGTGCCCAGCGCCCCAGGGATGACTGAGCCGGGGTCGGGGCACTCACCTGCGTGGGGGCCTCTGTCTCCCACCTCGGCATAAACCCGAGGGGGAGTCGGGGAGCCAGCGACCAGCGCAGAATGAGGACTTGGACGTTAGACTTTGGGCTGTCTCCACCAGCAGGGATCCCTTAGGGGTCTGGCTTCTCTCCTGGCACCAGGCACAGGTCTGTGGGCCCCAGCATTTTCCCCGGGGCCTGGCCCAGGTTCCCCACAGCTTACTCCGATGAGCACCCCATCCTGAGCTCCGACAGCCTGTGGGGCCTTGAGCCCCAGGGAAGCACGCACCTCCATGCTCACATCGCCCGGTGACTTGTCACAGGTCTCCGTACAGCCCCCCCCCCCCAGCTCTCCCGGGCCCTGGGTCGGTCTCATGCAGAGGGCAGGGCCGGTCCAGGACGCAGGGCCAACAAGCCTGACCGTGTAGGGGACACAGCACGCCAGAGCCATGCCCCCACACCCGTCCGGCACTGACTCAGGCGACCTGCTTGTGCCTGCAGAAGGAGTGGGCCGTCGGAGCGCTGGGGGTGCTCAGCCCGGGGGTTCGCGACAGAAAGAGCTCACCTGACAGCTTGCTCTGAGGAGGGGTTCCAGCTTCTCTCGGGGACACCCCTTCTGGTCATCTGGACAGTCTCGGGAGGCCAACTGTGGGCTCGGCTCTGCTCAGCGGGGGACGCAGGAGGGGGTCAGTATGGCCCCTGATTCAGGCAGCGACCTGCTGCGTGGGCCGGGGGACAGGAGACAGCCGCGCAACCCGGACGGTTAGCTTCATCAGCTGTGGGGCGTCCAGGAGCAGGGGAGGCCAGGGATGGGTCCCAGCCCTATCATGGGGACGCGAGGGCTCCCAGGAGGAGGCGATTCCCCCATGGGGCCTGCCTATGACACGCGTATAGTTCTGTCCCTACAGGGAGCGCACAGCCTTCTGCCCTCATGCGTCAGTCTCTTGAGTTTGACTAAGGCCCTGAGAGCTTGGCTGTGTCTGGGGGGTGGGGGGGGGGGATTCCGATCTCTGCCTTTGCAGGATTGAGCCCTTGGAGTGATGAGCCTGTTGGGGCCAGGTCGGGGGCTCCCTCAGGGGTGGAGCCCACCCTCGGGATCCCTGTGCTATCATCTCTGCACAGCACGCGTCCCTGCCGCCCCGTCTCCCCCCTGCCTGGCTGTCCTCCATCAGCCCTCAGGCCGCGGGCCCGGCCTCCCTACCTGAGTGAGGAGGGGAAGACAGGCTGGCCCCGGGGCTGGGTCAGCGTGGAGGACACTGTCCACCCTTCCTGCCCCATGCTTAGGACTGGAGCCAGGATGCAGTGGGCCTCCCAGCAGCTCTGGGCACCCGGGCAGCCCTGGGAGCCCAGAACCCCTCCGAGTGGGACGCTGCTCTCACCACGGCAGGTGGCAAAGGCAGACCTGGACCACGAGGCCGGGAGTCAAGCCGGGGGCTTCTAGCCTGGCTTCCCTCCAGGTGTGCTGGCGCCCCAGTGCCTCTGCCACCACCAACAAAACCCCACGTTCCCGCCTGGGGAGGAAGGCCTGCCTCATGCCCGCCGGGAGAGCCACCGCTGGGCCTGGGCGGCCGCAGGGGTCGGCAGGGACAGAGGTCGGCCAGGCCCCCGAGGGCTTGCAGACGAGCCATCAGCCTCCAGCAAGCTCAGGACCCACACGCCTGGGTCCCTCTCACCTGTAGTTTTGTCTTGTTTGGGGGACCCTGGGGCCACGTCCATACGGGGCCCTGACCACCGTGTCCCTTCTCTGTCACCTGTCTACCTCTCGTCTGCTCCTGCCTGCTGGAGATCCCATCCTCCTCCCTGCTGGCCGGGACACCCGACCCTGCCTACGTCGCTCCTGCTGCTGTCTCTGCCCCAGGCCCTGTACCTGAGTCCTGCCTGTCCCTCCAGGCCACGGCCACGGCCACCACCTGCACGGGGGCCCCTCCTCCACTGCATGCCCGCAGTTGTGTGCCCCTCCCACACACTGTACGCTGCCAGACTGGCCTCGTGGTCACTGTGCCGGGGACGTGAGTCTCAGGGGACCACATATGAGTCCCCCACGTCACCTGGGAGCTTTCCCGCAGCAGAGGCTGGGATGTGCTAGGGGAAGCCAAGAAGGAGCAGGGAGAGGAAGGCTGGCCTCGGGGGGAGCGAGGGTGCACCTGCCAGGTCGTGGGGCGTCGGGTCCCATGTGCTGGGGCGTACTTAGACCTGTCACCAGGCACCTGCTGGTTTACACCCCGGCCCGCGGCCGCGCGTATGGCTGCCGGTGGACGGCTCCCGCCCCGCTGAGGGGCTCTGCTGGCTGCTGTGACAGTCACCTCTGCACCAGCCAACCCCTGGCCCCGTGTTGGACAGGGACCCCGTGCCTCCAGCCAAGGCTGCCCGGGCCCAACTGAGCAGTAAGGTCGGCACATCCATCCCTTCTCCAAGGGTCTGATTTTCACGGGTGCGGCAAAAAGCGGGAGCCTGGCTTCCCTCCTCCCTTGCTGCTTGGGGAACTTGACCCCACGGCAGCTGGGCCTGGGCTCGGGGGCAGGGAGCAGGGTGCTTCCTTGCCACGTGACGACCGCCCGATCACGGCACCTCTCTCAGCTTTGGTCCCTCCTGGCGGCAGCTGGGCCGCCACGCGGGCTGTACGGTGTGGGAGATCAGCGTGACTCTGGGGGGCCCCTCGCCAAGGAGCCCGGGAAACCCCGCCCACAGGTGACTGCGCGAGGTTCACCTACGACGTTGGCCCGAGGGGTCTGCAGGTGCAGGGGAGTGGGCGGAGCCTGGTGGACCGCTGTCCTTCCTGCCAAGCCGGTGCGGAGCCAGGGCGCTGCCCCCCAAGCCACTCCTGCCTCAGTCAATGCGGAAAATATTCCTTCAGGGGCGTGGTGGCCCCAAAGCAGGAAGGCTGTGCCTCTGTCCCCCCAGCAGCAGTCTGTGAACCGTAGGCAGTTGGAACTGGGGTGGCGTCCTGGCTGCACCCAGGCCTGGGCCACGCTCCCGGCGGCCGGGGAGGCTGGTGGATTCCCGAAGGTCCCGGGTGACCAGGCCTGGTCCTGGGGGAAGTGACCTGCCCTTGCAGGAGTGGGCCTGCCCCCTCTCCGAGCCTGTGGGGGGACGGGGCTCAGGGCAGGCCCCCCTGCTGGGCGCTCCCCTCCAGGGCCACGCGGGTCCCCCTCAGCATCCACCTCCGCGCCCAGTGTAGACACAGACACGCTTCGTTCACATACCCTCACGCAGACACACGCTCACCTCTTCTAAGAACAGCCACCTTCAGGAACAGTGCAGATTAAATCCACATTTAAGAGAAATTTCCTAAAGAAAACATAATCCACAGAGACGTTGTTCTACCCCCAGGAAGGCCGCCGTTTACCTCATTATGCCGAGCGATTTAGCTCCTTGCTGACTACAGCTTTCCCGCCACAGACTGGGTTTGCTTTCCCTTCGCAGAAGCAGAGGGCCCATTATGGTCATTTTCCTAAGACAAAGAAAGGTAAATAAAGCCACTGCCTCCAGAAAGTCAGAAAAAACTGCTGGGGGGCCGGGAGGGGACCACCTTCGGCCACATTGGGGTCTGACCTCGGCCGGCAGCCCGAGTGCTGGCTCTCGCTGTCCCACTTAGTAAGACCAACGAGAGGGTCTCTTTGTTGGCGCCCACGGCCCGGCGCAGGGTCTGCCGCTGCGGGCAGGCTGGGGACGCCTGCTGAGGTTTGAAGACCAAGTGGATTTCATGCCCATTTTTCATGACTATTTCCAGCTGGAGCCTCGGGTCCAGGGGTGAGGGGAGCCAGAAACAAGGAGAGGAAACGCCGTCCACATAACAGAGGAGGGGTCACTAAGATGCCATCCACGGTCAAAAATGTCGTAAGACTAAACGGTCCCCTACCGGCCTCATGGTCCAGGAGTCCCACTGAAGGAGCCAGACAAGGTGTTCTGAGCTGGAGCGGCGACCAGGCCCAGGCCCGATATCTGCCAACGGCCAGGGTCCACGTGCTGTGGGACGTCCATTCCATGCAGACGAACAGTCGTCCTTACGTGGGAGACAGCGAGTGAACCTCGGAAACGTTCCCGGGTGCGGTGGGCCTTGAGTGAAAGAGCGCATTCTGCACGCCGCTGTGTGTGTGAGACCCTCGCACTCGCACCGGGGGACCCCTCACCAGCAATGCCCGACTTGGAGCAGGGGCTGCCCCCGGGGATCGGTGAGGCGTGCCGGGGAAGGAGGGGTCCGAGGGGGCCGTCCGGGGCCGTGCTCTGCCTCTGTCGGGGTGTGGGTTACACAAGTCCGCGGCTTATCCAGACTCATCAACGGCGCGCTTATGGGGTGCCACGGAGATGGGGCTCAGAGGCACGGCTGAGCGGTGAGCACCTGCTGGGAAAAGAAGGCAGACCTCCCATCAGTGACCAGACCTCACACCTTACGGAGCTAGAAGACAGCCAGGAGAAGGGAGGGGACAAGGAGACCGCAGTAGAGGGAGTGAGGCGGGGGCTGGCGGATGACAGCAGCTGGGTGGTCAGACAAGCCGTTAGCCAGGCTGCCTAAGCGGAAAGGAGATTTGTTCGTTTCACCGTCTACGGAACTTGCACAAAAACCCATAAGCAGTCATTGGGCTCTGGCTAGAAATCGTGCAAAACTACGTGGGGAGACGGGCACTGACGTCCTTCACTTACTTTGAAATGCACAGAATAAAAGATGGGCTGGTGAAGGGACAGACAGAGGGGCGGTGGGTCGGAGTGACGCGAATCCGGCCTCTGGGCTTCTGGGTGCTCATTATAAAATGCTTTCAACTCTTCTGTTTGTTTGAAGAACTTCGCAGAAACATCGGAAAGAATGACTGTCGATAACTCGCCCGCCCACGGTGCCCTCCCAGCTCCAGCATGTGCTTCTGCCGTGGAAAGGACAGAGTCATGTGTGTTTGCTCATTCAGCCCACCTCGAGTGTCCACAGCCGTGGACGGGCCGCTGGCCAGGGGCTGGAGCTCCACCAGTAAACCCAGTAAAACCAGGCCTCTGCGCTCAGGGAGCTCGCCGTGCAGATAGGAGAGAGACACGCGGGGCAACACGGATCGAGGTGCGTGCAGGGCTGGGGGCCGGTTGGCTAGAGCCTGTGTCCTCGGATCTCAGGGCAGCAGGGGACGCTGTGTCCATGGGTGAACTTCCTGAAGAGCCCCACCCTGGAGGTTTCTCTGAGCCTCCCCTACCCCATGAGCAAACGTGGGGTCAGAGAGAATGATTCTGTAGCTGCAACAGGGCAGGCAGCGGTGCCCGAGGGGAGCGTCAGGGTGGCTACACGAGGGGAGGGGTGCAGAGGGAGCGGGTAGGAAGTGTGCTGTTAGACATGAGGTCTGCTCTCTGAGTCAGCCGTGCAGGCTGGGAGGGCCGCTCAGGGCTGTTGGTATTAGACCACTCAGGGCAGACGCTCGGACGCGGTGTGGTCAAGCTAAGGGATTCTGCAGGCCTTCTTCAGAGCGCGGGTGCCTTAGTGGCCATGGCTCCCCAGGAGGCCGCTTGCAGGACAGGGGTCTGACTGCAGCCCAGCCACCACGGGACACAGGGCAAGAGCTGGCCCCGTATGCCCGTCCTCCAACACCCACACAGAATGAGTCCCAGGGGGAGAGCCTGGAAGGAAAGCCAGTTTCAAGGCCCAGCCTAGAGCCTCTGGGCAAGGGCTGGGTGGACGCCAGCAGCTGTGTGTGCTGGCTCAATGAAGGTCTTTCTGGCCCCACTCGGTATTAACTGCGTCTGGTTTAATGGCCCACCCGTGGTCCGCGGGTGTGCACCCCTGACAGCCAGGGCTAGGGAGAGTGGGGCTGCTGCCAGTCTTTGGGGGCATGTCTTCGTGTGGACGCGTGTTCTCACGGCTCCGGCGTCTCTCGACTTCCATGGGTTTGAACACTTTGTAACCTGAAGTCTGAGACCCAGGGCTGGAGGAGAGCAGAGAGCGCCTCTCAGCTGCAGGGAACAGGAATGCTGAGGGCCCCCCAAACCAGAAGGAGGAATCAGAGCCCCTGGGAAATCACTGCAGATGTTCTCAGGGAGTGAGCGGTGCGCCCGTCTCTGGGCCCCACGGCAGTGTCACCGTAGACTGAACAGCCTGGCCGCCCCTGGCGTCGGGCCTCGGAGGTTGTCCGTCCACACGCCTGCACGTCAGGAGTTCCGCTCGGCGTGGTGCTGACGCGCGGGGCTGGACAGCCCTGGATGCGACCCTGCCGGAAGGGATGGCCGGCTGAGCCCCATGGAAGCGTCCTTGGAGGGAGGGGCTGGAAGGGAGCAGCCCGGGGTCTGAGCTCCTCCTCTGGGGACCCACCACACCACGTCCTCTCACCTGGGGTGGGAAAAATGCATTCATGGCCTCCACAATTTCAGCTTAATGCTGCAAAGCTCTTCTAACAGAAGACAGGTCAAAAAGCGGGAGAAACCAAGGAGGACACACAGGCTCTTGCTACAGAAAGACCAGGCCTGGTCAGGTTCTCATTCAAGGGGAGTAACAGGGGAATGAGCAAGCCAGCCATAGAAACACCAGCAGGCCATTGAAGAATGAAAAGAAAACGACATTTAGGAGAAAGAGTTTCTTTAGAAAGCGGAGATTTTTACAGGCTATGTCACCTCTTCTCAAAATTCAGAGAGACATAGAAAATACAGAAAAGAGAGGTCATCAAAGTTCTGGGAGGTAACAGCTGGAAAGGAGATTGCAATAAAAGTAAAATAATAGGAAATAAAGGGACGGTGTGGCACAAACTCAGTTTGATAAGGCAGAAAATCAAGCAATGACAGAGAAGCACTTTCAGAATCCAGAAGATGAGGAGGACTGTTTTAAAATTCAAAGATGAAGAAAGCCATAAAAGAAGGGCTCCACAGGAGGAGAAAATATCTTTTTGACTCAAATTTCTCTTCCACTGTAGTGAATGGAAGAAAATGTCAGCTTCTTGATTTGTAAGAGCTCTTTATATTTTAAGGTTAACGATCTGACATATATGCTGCCAATATTGTCCTTATTTGCTTTGTTGTTGTTGTTGTTTTTTGGGTGTGGGTTTTTTTTTTGGCCATGAAAATTTTAATTTTTTATGTATTTATCATCTCTGCCTTTAGAGTTATACTCAGAAATATCTTTTACCATGTGTATTAGATTAAAACATTTACCATATTCATCGTTAGGTTATTTGTGGCTTCCTTAACTTTTAAAATCATGCTAAATAAATACACTTTTATGGGAAACAATGTGAACGATATGGGGACTCGCATCTCCTCTTCCTGCTGGTCTCTGTCCTTGGCCTTTCCGTGAGGAGCACCAGCAGCCAGCTCTGTAGTGTGGACTGTGTCAGAGCGTGTGCCGTGCACTCTTGCACACGCATCTGTAGCTGACACACCAGAAGCCCCGTGTGTGCACGCCACTGTGTTGTTGCCTAAGAGCCATGCCACCCACGGTGTTCTGTGATTAGAATTTTCCAGCCACGCCCTGTCTTAGACCGTTTCCACGCCGGCGCACACCTACGTTGTATGTGTCCTAGCTTGTGCAAGGCATTTCAGGGTGTGGATGGCCAGCATTTGTTCAAGCACCCCTGACCAACGGGTACTTGTTCACTCTTGCAAATACCCGAGGATAAATGCCTGCAGCGGTGTCTGGCCGCGGGACTCCCGGACTGGTACCGCCCGCACAAGGGGCCTGAGACTGTAGCTCAAATGTGCGGAGCCGGTGTCCCTCGCCGAGCCCGGGGCTGTCTGGGCCCCACCCCTGTGGGCAGAGCTTCCCCGGCACAGGGTCCCTCCACCCGTCCCTGAGGCTGCCCTGGCAGGCGGCAAGCGCCGCTGTCTCACATCTCCCCGAGTGCTGGTGAGGGATGTGTCCTTAGGCTTAGTGATCATTTGCATGCTTTTCTGTATGAATTGCTTATGTATATCCTTTGTCCATTTTAAATGTTTGTTTTTTACTTCTCGCTTTTGGGGGACTTGTTATACTTTACAGATATTTACACTCTGTTACTTAAGTTCCAAATATTTTCTCTCTGATTGTCACTTTTTCATTTTAGTGAGGGTGGGTCGCATTATACTGAAGTCTCACGATTTCACAAAATCAAAACTTCCTGCCTTTTCCCGGATGGCTTATGGCTTCCAGAGGGACATCTTCATCCAAGGTTTTACGACATTCTCCTCTCTTGTTTTTTTTTTTAAATATTTATTTATTCATTTGAGAGAGAGAGGAAGTGAGTATGAGCAGGGGAGGGGTGGAGGGAGAGGGAGAGAATCCCAAGCAGAGTGCATGCTGAGCACAGAGCCGGACTGGGGGGATCAGTCCCATGACCCTCAGATCATAACCTGAGCCAAGCCCAAGAACTGGATGCTTAACCGACTGAGCCCCCCAGGTGCCCCGTCCTCTGTTCCTTTGATGAGTTCTTCATTCACCTAGCATTACCTTCCAGGTCTAGAGTAGGACAGGGATGTCGTGACTTTCTTCATGTGGATTCCACATCTATGAGGATATCAGCTCATTGATCATTCATCAGCTGTTTGAGAGATTCATGTTTGTCCTTTATTAAACTTCATACATACAGAGGATTTGGCCCACTGACACATTTGTTTATAACTGTGCTGATAACAAATATTTTATATAACCTCGAATACATCGATATGTATTCAGAACGATAAATATATAAGCACACACACACAATTTATGTGTAAATGTAGCTATATGAAAATCTGTGTGTATGCTATGGGCATGTGTGTGTGTATATCTGTACACCCAGAAAACAGATTGGAAGAATATAATCATGATTTCCTGGGAAGCAATGATCCCAAGTGATATAAATACAATGCAATCATGTATATTTATGTCCCTATCTGCATCCCTATAAACATACGCCCTCACACCTGACATGTGCTTTAGGACAGCACACAGGGCAGACGCCCCATGACTTGGGGGCCCTGGAAGGCTGTCTGCCCAGGGCTGCGGGGCCCCAGCGGGGTGGCTCACAGGGAATCAGAGTCATACGTCTTAGGACTCGTCACGGATCACGAATGTCCAGAGATTTCAGCGTTTCAACACACATCACACCCAGAAGACTTTCCAAGTGGGCCCACTGGGGCATCCTTACAACCAGCATTGCATCTGGAGTCTCCCCTCCCTGGTCTTGGGTTCCCCAAGGACCTCTGATCACCGACTCAGGAGTAGAGGCGACTCTGAGCATCTGCCTGACTTCCTGCCCCTACGGTGAGGGCACAGCGGGAGTGGGCGAACAGCAAACACCGCTCGCCTGCCCCGGGACCTGCCCCAGCTGTACGCTTGCCTGGTTCTAAGAACCGGCCGTGTGTGTGTGGTCATTTTCTTCTGTCCTGGGGCTCCCCAGAGTCAGTAGCTGGAGGACTGACCTGAGCATGATGGGGCAGCAGCGACAACATCGAATATTCATTCCGTCTTATGCTGAGCCACACCCTGTCCCCGTGGCCTTCTGCCGCCTGGGGCACCCCCTCAGCCCGCAAGCCGAAGCCAGCCCAGGGGAGACAAACGGACCTTCATCCTCCTCCCACCCGGCAATGAAGTCCGCTTTGATCAGACGTGCTCCATCCATCCTCCACATGGCCTCAGGCCGCAGGGAGGTGGGCCCGACGGATCAGGCTTGGACCTCAGACTCAGTTGTGGTTGTGAAGCCATGGGAGTGGGGAGAGGCCGGTCTGAGGACCCTGGGAAGGATTTCCTCACTTTTCAGAAGCATCAGCTACAATTTGAGTATTAATATGAGAGTAACTGCAAGGGGTTGTAACACTTCAAATATATTTAAATCTGTGAGTTTATAATAATCAAAAAAACCCCACAAAAAACAAAAACCTCAAACTTAAGTGATCAATTTTGACTGCTGCTGGAGAACCATCTCATTATTCTGAAAAATGATAAATAAAAAATAAAAATGAAGACTTTACCCTACCTTTTCTATACAAACGGTCTCTCAGGGCAGCCAAATTGTTAGTAAGGGGCAGATTGTGGAACGGCTCCAGCTGATAAAGAAAGAAGTAAAGAGAAAGACGGAGTGGTGTTATCTTACAGCCCTGAGTCAGGAGGACCGACCGTTGGTGGCAACAATCATCAGAGACAGAGGGAGCTAGACAGCAGGTGCCTCTGGATGGATGGGAGCCCCATTACCTGGAAGTATTCCCCCATAAATACCCGATGGAAGCCTCCAGATCTAAGGACCCGTATTCAGGGACTACAGGGGACAGAAGAACAGGCTAAATGACACCTTTGGAATGTCATCAGCAAAAACAGTGAAATATGGCCCATTTTCCTTTTTTTATTTTAAAGATTTATTTATTTATCTATTTTAGAAAGAGAAAGAGAGAGTGCTCAAGCAGGAGGAGGGGCAAAGGGAGAGTGAGAGAGACTCTCTAGCAGATTTCCCACTGAGTGTGGAGCCTGACATGGGGCTCGATCTCATGACCCCTGAGATCACGACTAAGCTGAAATCAAGAGTTCAACATCCACCTGAGCCAACCAAGTTCCCCTGGCCCATTTTCTAAAACAACAATCACCACCGGGGGTGGGAGGAGGAAAGAAAAGAAAAGAAAAAGGAAGGTCAATATTTTAAAAAGAGATAGAGGGGGTTTATAGACAAAAACAGGTTTCTCAACCAATTATAATGCATAGCCTTCAATTGTGTCTCCCTCAAATTCTTAAAAATTATAAAATAATGACAGACAATCTGGAAAGAGTGAACACTGACCTTGAGGAATTCATGTAATTCTCTACAAGCGTGATAACGGCAGGTGTGGGGGATGCATGGGGACATGGGGTGGAGTACAGAGAGACACAGATTGTCCAAAAGTTGATAATGGTTGAAACTGTGATGAGTTAGGTGGTCGTTATACAATTCTCTCCACTTCTGTGTCTGCAGTTTTCTGTAATAAAAACCCTTTATTTCTGATGGATAGGCAGAGCCACTTTCTCCTTCTTGGGTCATCGTCTTATCAGGAACAGCAGCCGGCCTCTTGACGAAGACCTTGGAATGTGTTTGGCCCCTTGTCTGACCAGCGTTCACACCAGCTGGACTCGGGCTCCCAAGACCTGGGGGCCCAGGGCCAGAGCCAGGGTAGGTAAGCCAGCGAGGGCCTGGTCCCAGAGCTTCAAGAGGCACTGGCCACTATCATGGCCATTGTCATGGTCAAACGGAGGAGGTGGGGGGCACCAGGCATGGGTGCCATGTTCCTTGGTGCTCCAGCCATGTAAGGCTCCCCTCTTGGTTTACCTCCTTCAGCCCAGGAGCCCCTGCTGGGCCCACAGTGTCCGCCCCGCACAACAGAGACAGGAAGGGCATTGAGCACGCAATCCTAAACACAGCCACCCTCCTTTCCTGACCTTGAGCTGCTTTTCCTTTTACAGCAACTGAGGTCCAGAGCTCAGTGAATAAACAAGGCAACAAAGCAAATTTAAAAAACAAACAGTGGATGTGGTTTTCAAAATAACCCTACGTCCACTCAACCAGCCTTTCCTCTTGAACCCTTTTGGGGAGAAATTGGAACATGCTTGCCCAGTGGACATGGTCAGCACTGGGGTTCCATCTTACTGCTGTTTGATCAATTTTTAAGGTCTCACACCCCTCTAGATACATGGTCCTGGAAGGGAAATGGGATGGGGTGACACAGAGATTAAGACTGCTCTGGAAATGGGCTAGGAGATCATTTCAGAGGGACTGACAGCACCCAGGCCAGGACTGGGTAAATCAGTGATGGCGGTGCTGTCAACACACGGGCGTGGCCAACAGGGAAACGGGCGTGGTCAGCAGGGAAATGGGCGTGGCCAACAGGGAAATGGGCGTGGCCAACAGGGAAATGGGCGTGGTCAACAGGGAAGGTTGCTGGCCTCAAGCAAGGTCTGGGAGACTTTGTTCTTACTGAAGGTCAAGGTGTGGGTGGTGGATGTGGGCACCTGCTCCCGTTGATGAGGTCACCTCCAGCACAGGCATGGTCACAGGGGCTGGACGTTACTCAGCAGAAAGCCTCAACTGCCCGTCCAGCTCTGGGTTTGCCCATCCTGTTTGGGGAAGGGACACATTGGCTTTCAGCTGCAAACATGGCTGACTGGGCAGTGAACTCTTCTCATTTAAACGAAGCTACCATTCGTCAACACCGGGTACCTGCCAGTCTCTGGCTGCGTGCTTTACTCACGTTACTTCATTCAGTCCTTAGAGGGACCTTACAGAGTCAGGAGCGGGATGAAGTCTGAGACGTGCGCTTCTCCCCAAGCTGAGACGGTGTCTTTGACTGCCCCCCGCTGCCCTTCCTAAATGGGATGGAGGGTCTGACTCCAGTTCTGTGAATGCAGGATGGAGCCCAGGAGAAAGGAACAGAGGAAAGTTAGTTTCTTATTTAATTCTCCCCCAAATTTTATGCAGGAGAAACAGGTGTATGAAGTTAGGGCTGCTCGAGGTTAGAGAGCTAGAAGTGGCAAAATTTGTAGCCAACCCTGTTGGGACTCGGCACCTGGGCCCCTGGTGGGGGTTGTGACCACAATTATCCCAAATCTCTGGGGACCACCGTTTCCTATGAAAGGATGCAGACAGCGTCATGTGCTCGTCAAGCTCCCGATCTTCATACGACCCAAGGCACTCCCCGTCCCCACCGACCTGGTCAATTAAGGGAATGTTCTCAAGTCGCTCCCTGGGCCACAGCTGAATCTCCTAAGCCCTACAGAGAAGGCATCCTGTTCACACCACACGTGCTGTCCCATTCTTGCCTACAAAGATTAGGGAACAAGAAGCACCAGCCCGACAACCCCGAGCCTAAACCTTGGTTCCCCGCCTTCCTTCAGCAAAGTCTGTGGAGCCCTACCATGTGCCAGGCCCCATTCTGAGCGCGAGGGGACAAGGGAGGACAGAGCCTATGAGACCTTCCCAGCCCCTCCGGCCCCCACCTTTGTGGGGCATGGGCGACCTGCCCCCGCCCCGGGGCTCTCCCAGACCGTAGGCCGCCGCGGCCAACTCCGGCAGCCAGGCTGGGCCACCGGCAGAGGTAGGGAGTCCCTGTCACTCGGCTTGCCCCGCTCGTCGGTCCCGCCTGACACAGCGTGGCCGTGGCCTCTGCCGAGAACGCTGCACAGTTGTGTTTACTTTTTTATGTTTTGTTTTCTCTGTCTCGGTTTGATTGACCGAACGATGACCCTAACTTGGCCACAGACGTGGGAATTTTTGAGAACGCTAATGAAACCCTACAGCCCCGTCTTAGCTTCCGCTCCGTAAATGCTCCGCGGACGACAGAAGTCCACCAAGTGCCAAGAAACAGGGCACGGGTGTGTGGGACTGGGAGACGGGCATGCTCAGCTCCGTGGGCCGGCACGGGGGGAGCCAGCAGCAGCAGGCTTGGCTTCCCCCCTGCCCCCCGAATATATGCTCTGAACGCCCCTACTTCTGCCCGAACAGGGAAAGACCAGCCCCTGTGTGACCTCATTTGTGCTTTTGAAGTCTCAGAACTCATGTGAGGTCAGCTGAGTCCTGATGGCCAGTCCGATGACATATTCCGCATCGCCGTGACCGTGGGAAGGGGGCCCGAGGGCGGCTGGGCACAGGGCCACAGAAGCTGACCAGGGGCCTCGCGAGAGCCCAAGGGCAGAACCTGACCCCAACTCCTCCACAGGCTTCAGGCCGAGAGCAGTCACCCAGCTGGTCAGCCTCCCCCATGAGGGGCCCATGGGGTGCAAAGCTGACCCCTCAGGGCCTGAGTCCCCAAGCTGGCAAAGCTCAGCTCCCCTCTGGGGCTCCAAAGCAGATGCAGTCCTTGTGCCCTGCAGAGCCCTTCCTCCTGGCGAGTGGGCTGCTCTGGCCTCCGGACCACGCACTTTCTTAGACCCAGGGACCATGCCTGCATCTCCCTAAGCCCCTGCTCGGCTGGATGGGACTCGAGGCCCTGGGGGGGAGGCTAGGGTCCCAGGAGCCCAGCCCTGGGGAGCTGGAGCCGTGGGAAGATGGTGTGGAGAGGGGACAGGCCAGCAGAGGTGATCAGACCTCCTGGGGGCAGCCCCGCATTCCAGAAAGCTCGGAGCAGGCACTGCCTGGGGCTGGAGTTCAGGGTTGCCCCTGTCCAGCAGGGGTCTGGGGCGCAGGCAGGCTTCTCCCCCAGAAAGCACACACATAGGCTTCTCTAGCTTCACGCTGCATCTGAACTTAGGGAAAAGCAGCAACGGCCGTCAAGTCTCTTTAGTGCGTTCGGAAGTGCGGTGAGCTGGAATGTAGCTCGTTCCCGAATGAGAAGTCCCGGGACGGCCACCCCACCCGGACACCTGCGCCCTGGCTGGAAGCCCCGGGGCCTGGCCTGGCCCCTCCGGGAGCCTCCCTGGGCTGCGTGCAGGGGACCCTGGAGCGAGGACATTTCCCTCTCTCCAGCCCTGGCTCTCTTGCGTGGAGACCAGCCCCGGCACGCTCTCGGAGGCCAGTCCCGTAGACACCGGCTGCTCCCATCCAGGTCTCCAGGCCATCTTACAGACGACACCTGACACAGGGAGACGGAGTGAGCTGCCCAAAGCCATTGCCCCAGGGAGAAGGAGCTGGGGCACATCCCTAGCTCCCGCATGGCCGTGTCTGGGCGTACAGGCCTGGGGTCAGCTCCCACGTGACTGTGTCTGCCCGGGGAGAGGGGGCCTGGGGGGGCCTGGCCCTCGGGGTGGCACCACACCCTCGCAGGCTCTGGGATGCTCTCTATGAGGCTCTGAGGCACCTTGCAGACACCGTCATCCTCCCCAGGTCCCTCCCCCGGGGATGTTTGCCAGGACCTGGCAGGAGATAGGAGCCTGCTGCTCAGTCCCTCCATAGGGCCCAGCCTGGCTCCGCCATAGGACGGAGGCTGCGTGCTCAGCTCCTCGAGTGAGTAAAGCCAAGAGCATGCCCAGGCACGTCTGCCAGGCCCGGGGACGTGGGCTGCTTCTCTGTCCATGAGGGCACCCTGGCCTTTTCAGGACGCTCACTCCTGCCAGGCCTTGTGGAAAGCATTTCACATGTGACCCCAGGTAACCCCGGCTAGAGCCGGAGACGAGGTTCAGTCCCAGTGAGGGACCTGAGGATTAGGGAGTCAGGAACCAGCCACGATGGCGCTCCACGCTCCCAACCATCGCAATGTGCTCCCGGCTGCAGCTCTGGGTTCCTTCCAAGGTGGAAGGCCCTGGGGCCCTGGGGAGGCCGAGAGTCCCCAGCCAGAGAAGGAGCCCCCCGCAGCTAATGTGCTGCCCCACAGTCCCTCCGAGCCAACTGGGCCTGTGGCAGACATCACCTAGGGGACCCAGGCCGGACAGGAGGGGGGCAGCGGGATGGCAGGAGCGTTTTGTGTGGGGAGGTGTCTCAGAGGGCAGCACCGGAGGGCTGGTCCCTGTGTGAGTACCGTGTTCTTGTTGAGAGCTTGCAGAAGTACCAACATATCCTAGGGCCAGCAGCCTCTCCCCTGCATGTGGCCTCTCCCCTGCACGCCGCCTCTCCCCTGCACACGGCCTCTCCCCCTGCATGAGGGTATTGCTCAATGTCGACCTGGCTCAGCTGAAGGATTAAACGTCCCGTGGCCAGGCCAGGACCTGATCTTCAGGTCGGAAGTAACTGCTCCCTCTTATTAGATCCCAGGATACGTGGTCTGTGCTGTTCTCTGACCTCCCCTAGCCCAGCTTCTCACTGATCTGCATTCTCGTGATCCACGACTATCTTCCGGGTCTCCCACACAATCCCAGCTCCTGGGGCAAAGGCCGCATCTGAGTCGTGCTCACAGTACCCAGGCAAAAGGAGTTTTCCCTCTCCCATACGACCCCATGCTGAGAAAATTGCATGTGTCACATCACTGTTAGGAGATACCTGCTGGCACATCTATCTCCCTGCTGGAATGTCAGCTCCTGGTGGTCAGAAGTTATGCCTTAGTCACCTGTTTCTTCTGAATCCAGCATA
>PITA01021333.1:0-32932 GCA_004023965.1 Spilogale gracilis
GGTCCCCTGTTGCAAGGCCTTCCCCCGACTGCATCCTGCGGGCTCCAGGATGTCCTCTGCGGTGAGGTCCCCCCCCCCAGATGGAACAGAGGTGTTCTGATTGCTCCTGCCAGGTGACACCTTCCCCATTGTCTGAGCCTTCTAGCAAACTGTTGCTCCCACTGTTTCTTCTGAAAGATGGTCCTTAAAGAAAGGGAAGAACCAGAAGGAACTTCAAAGGCTTTTGCTTCCCCCACCCCTATCACCTCCTCCGTGGCTGGAATCCCCCAGCTTTTACCAATAATTCACCACCGTAAGGCCTTGAGCATCCTCTCTAGGCCTCCTTCCCTTCATTTGTAGAGTGGGGGATTTAGACTAGACCGTCTCTCCAGTCTAGTCATGACCCCTAAGGGATTACATCCCTGCACTCCTTCATCCATGTGCTCCCTCATTCACAGCACTTAGCACTTCCTGACATTGGGTCTGTTCTTTTGTATTGGCTGCCTTCCTCCTGCCAGTTCTCCCAGAGCATGTTTTTTGTTTTTTTTTTTTTTCCCTGCTATCCCTCTACCACTTACAAGAGGGCATGGCAGGTAGCAGAAGCTTGCATCTGTCTCCATCCTGGAAGGGAACAGGCTGATTTGGGGCAGTTGCACACGTTGTAGACAAGGCAAGGAGAATTAACAAGGAACCGTGAAATCTCCCAGAGCTGACAACAGGGTAGGGGCTGGGTCTGAGGGAATGTGACATAGCCAAGCTGCAGGAAAGGATGACAGGACAGGAGCTGTGGTCTGGGACAGAGGAAAGCAGCCACTGCCAATCTCTGGTTCCAAGCGAGTGGGGAATAAAGACCTCCATGTCCTCCTGCCTTTTACCTTCTGCTGCAGCTTCCCATTGGCTGAAACCATCCAGAAGCCAGACAGTAAAGAGCTCTGAGACACAGTCCCTTAATGGTCAGACTCTGGGCCACAGAAAGGGTAGAAGAGGGTGGACTCTGAGGCTGGGGTGGGGGGTCATGGAGCCTTCCTCACAGCATGCAAGAGATGCTTGCGGGGCACTTGCTGTGGGTCCAAGCCTGCACACCAGAGACAAACACGTGCATGGAGCTTTACAGAGCAAGGTGTCTGCCCTCCGGGAGGCGCAGGCAGGCCCTGACTGGCTCTTGAAGAGCCACTCTTCCCTCTCCCTGGAGGAGTCTCCTCTCTAAAGGTAATCTGAGGGCTGCAAGTAGTTAAATCAGCCTGATTTGCAAAATCACACTGACAAATGGAAATGAGGGAGGCTAAGGAGTGAAGGGAGGAATAAGGTAGAAGAGGGTCTGGAGGCCCTGGGGACTGGAACTGGAGCAGAGCCATGAACAAGCTGGAAGGTGACCTTGAAGTTGTGGTTCAGGCCGCCGAGTTCCAAGGGTTCAAATCCAACTCCTTCACTCATTTGCTGTGTGATCTTGGGTCTGTTCCTTGATACCCCTGATTCTGTTTCATCATCTACACCAATGGGGCAGGGTGGGGTGAGGGAGAAATAGGACATAGGAATTTTGTGTGGGATAAACCAGAATCCATGAGAAGGGCTGAACACAGGGTCTGGGCACATGGTGAATGCTATTATTATAATTAGAGACAGGGGCCACCCCCAACCCCCACCATTGCTTTTCTCACGAGGGATCTCCACCCCCTCTCCAGCTCCATTTAATTCTGAATGTTTTAGGTCATTCTATGCCTGGCATTCTGCCAAGGCTCTGACAAAGACAGGAGTTTCTGCTCATTCATCCTAATGCAAGTTCCTGCGTTTATGATAATAGGGAAAAAAACGCATGAAAGGACTCACTGCCTGTGGAGGGGAAATCTGCTTAGAATTGAAAATCTGAGTCCTTCCTTGGCCTGGCTTTCCCCTCCCGGCGCTTTGGCAAAGGCAGCCGAGGAGAGGGTGGCTGGGGAGGAGAGAAAGGGGAGGCAGCGTTGGGGGAGCAAGCGTGGGCCAAAGAGGACCAAGGGCAGTGCGGGGGCGGGGGCAAGGCTCTGGCTCCCCCGGGTGAATGGGCTTCGGGGTGGCTAAGGAAGCCTGCCAAAAAGGCAGAGTGAAAAGGCCGGGCCCGGAGCGGCGCGGAGCGCGGTTTCCATGGCGACACCGGCTGCTGCGGGCGCTGGGCGCTGGCCGCCTCCTTCTGCGGGCCCCGTCTGCCGCCACTTGGTTACCCGGCTCGGCGAGGAGGAAAAATTGGACAGGTCGCCTTGTCCCCGTGTGTCACCGGTAGTGCTCTAGGCGCCGCGCAGGGCTCTTCAGGGGAGACGAGGTCCCTTGGAACCTCTAGAACCGCATGCCTCATCCGGGCGGGTGTGGAGGACGGGGCCACCGCAGGGCCAGGCGGGCTCCCCGAGGCCCGCGCGCCTTTGGTGGGAACTGGCGGGCTAGAGGGCCCCTGGAGGAGGGAGGAGGTGGCAGAACCCAGAAGCTAGGGGAGGCTCTGAGGCAATCCTGGAGAGGGACCAAGGCCTGCCCTAGGGCGCCTGCTGGAGGTAAGACGGGATCCGAGCTCTCTAAGAGGTAGAAGTGATCACTTCTGGTGCTTGCAGGGAAGAAGGCTGAGGAAGTGGAGGCATCTAGGGTGCCTGGGTGGCTCAGAGGGTTAAGCCTCTGCCTTCGACTCAGGTCATGATCTCAGGGTCCTGGGATCAAGGCCCGCATCGGGCTCTCTGGTCCTGCTTCCCCCCCCCTCTCTCTGCCTGCCTCTCTGCCTACTTGTGATCTCTCTCTCTCTCTCTGTCAAATAAATAAATAAAATCTTTAAAAAATAACTAAATTGTTATAATAAAAAAAAAAAGATAAGAGACAAGAGATGTGCTCCACCCAAGTCTAGGCCAGCCCTCTGTGAGCACACTGCCCCCAGGAAGTCCCCGCCACCAGCCACCCCAGCTGCACTGGCCTCGCACACACAGCCACATTTTGTGGGACTTTGTCACCTAGAGGCGTGTCAGGGCTTTTGTTATTTTTGGTCATCTTAGCGTCCAAATCAGGTATCACAAATTCATTACAATTCTGTTTGCTCGTATTTATGCATGCGTTTATTTATATAGTAAGTAAGCTGAACGCCAAAAGTGGGGCTTGAATTCATGACCCCGAGACCAAGAGGGGCACACTCCATGGACTGAGCCAGCCAGGCAACTCAGTTCTATTTGCATTCGCTCACTGCTAAGGGTTTTGTTTTTTGTTTTTTGTTTTTGTTTTTAGAAGCTGTGTCAGGGTGGAGTCCTGTTTCCTGAGCCATGAAAGGGGTCTACCTGCAAGGGTGTTGGTTTGCAGGCTCCCCACAGCCGCTTTAAGGAAGCAGATCCAGCAGGTGGCTGTTTAACGGAAGGTGGGGCAGGGTTATCGTGGTGCTCTAGGGAAGCAGACCCTGCACCGTTCCTTTCTGTGGCTGTGCCAGGAGGCTGGAGCTCCCTGTGCTTCTAAAGAGCTCAGTGGACATTGTTGTACTTGTTAATAATCAAATGTTGATTGTGGGGGTGTGAGGTCCTCGAAGTAGGGACTTGGGTGTGGCTTACTGAGGTGTCTGTCCCTAGAGCAGTCTCTGGCTATCATGAAGCACTCAGATTTTGTAAGGAGTGAATATGTGGATATAGAAATGGAGGCATCTGAGAACTGGCCAGTGTCTCTCATGCATTCCTCCTCCCAGGGGGTTCAGGAGGCTGGTGAGTGGTTTTCTCGTTCATCTTGCTGTGTCCAAGGAGAATGGGGTTCCCAGCACCCACGGAGAGCCCAAGACCAGTGGTGTTATTTATCCCTCAACCGATGCTCTCCGTGTGCCTGCGGGTGCCAGGCCCAACATGGGGTACAGCCGGTAGAGCAGGGGGCAAGACGAACAGGAGCCCTGTTCTCCTGGAGCTTTCACGTGAGTATGGCCAACAGACAGTCACAAGTGAATTAAGTGGTATAAGTGAAATGGAAAAGGGAACCTGATTTCGATAGGGCAGCCAGGGGAGATCTTTCTGAGAAGATAGCACTAGCTCTAGGTGACACATGAAGGTTGAGAAAGAGCCAAGCGGGTGCAGAGCTAATGAAATGTTGTTGCAGGGAGAGGGGCCGGCAGGTGCAAAGGCCCCATGGCAGGAAAATGTTTGAGGGCCTGTGGTCAGGGAGGTGCCTCAGCACCCGGGGCTGAAGGGCCTTGTAGCACACGAGGGCTCTGACAACCCTTGTTAAGTTTGTCATGTGAGTGATAGGATGTGACCCGAGCTCGGGCTTCACGGTGGAGGAGGGATTGGGGGTGGGGAGAGGTAAGGGGAATTTGGGCAGGTGAGGGAGGTGGCCATAAGGATGGAGAGAAGTGAGTAGGAATGAGACCTGGCTGGGGTAGGGCTGAGAGGCTTGTTCATGAGGGGCTGGAGGGGGGAGGGAAGGGAACAAGTCTCCAGGTCCCCGGGTTTCTGGCCCGAGGAATCCAAGAAAACTGGTAAATAATTCAAAGTTCCGTTGATCTCAAAGAAAGACCTTCTGTTTACTGGACATGTGAGAACTTTTCCTTCAGAGTCCACCCAGGCTGGGCAGGAAAGGGTTCTGCTCCTGTTAAATAAGGAGCCCCTGTGTGAATGGCACCCCGCCGGCAGGGGTCTGCGGGATACAGTGTCACGAGAGCAGAGCTTGGATTGGGTTGTTATCAACCAGTACACTGTGGTTTTGAATCATCTAATTTTTTCTGTGGCTGTCCTCCCAATTCTAGCATTTGAAAGTATGCCTAGAGCCCATCGTCTGGACACAGGACTCTATTTTTGCAAGACCTTTCTGGGGAAAGGGGAGCAACTTCATGGCCCCATCGGGCAGATGATGAGAAGCACAGGGATGGTGATTCTAGCGCAACACAACAAGGGAGAGCTTGCTAATCATCAGAGCTTTCTCATGGGGATGAGCCTCTCATTGCTAGATGTATTCAAGGCTGGCAGGAGGTGGGGGCAACCCAAAGGGGGAGCTGGTCAACAAGGAGACTGAATTCCTGCGGTTGGGAAGGCCTCTTTGCTCCAGCTTCCTGCATCTCAGGAGGATAACAGTTGCCTCCCATGACTTGCAAAATAACCCCACTCTGCAGGCATGTTAAAGATGGCATCTCAAATCAGGGCGAAGCCTGCCCTCTTTGGTCTGGGTTTAACAATCTCCGTTTCCTCCCCGCCCTGGTGGCAGGAGAGCAAATCCCGGTGTGGGTGGAGCAGTAGGGCCCTTGTGCCGGCCTGTCCAAGTCCTCCCAGCTTTTCAGGAAAGGGCATCCGCTGGGGCCAGGCATGGTCCCCTAGAACTCCTCCACTGACTAGCTAGCCTCCTACGGGAACACCCTAAGGGCGTCATGGGTATGACTGGGAGGCTGTCCTGACAAGCCTTCCAGGCAAAACCAAACTCCCCACCCCTGAAAGAGCAGCTTGCCTGCAGATGGAGAGAGCTACACTGGGGTCCTCAAGGACCGCGGCCCCTATTGGCCAAGACAGGCTGGGTGGTCCCAGCGGCTGCAGTGGGTCCCCCTGAGCGGCGGGCGGGGAGAGGGTGGGCCAGTCTGCAGGCCTGGAGAGGAAGGACCCCCCCAACTATGGAGGCAGCCCTAGGCCACCCCATCCACCAGGCATCTCTGGGCTACCTCTGAGGTCTAGTCCTTTGTTCCCATCTTGGAGCCTCCGGTTCCCTATCTGGAAGTGAGATATGCTAAGAGCTACTTTCTGTGCAAATGGAGTGAAATGATGATAGCACAGGCCAACACTGTCCAGGCACCTAGTAGTGCTTGGTGAGTTTTCCCCTGGGGCTTTCTCTTCCTCCGTGTCTTCGCTTCCCCTGTCATCTGAAGGAGCAGACTCGCGCACCCGGGCGGGGAGAGCCATGCTTGCAGGGAGATTCAGGCCCTTAGCCATCTCAAGAAGGCCTGCAAACCTGTATATTGGTCCAAAATAATAATAGAGAAGGCAGGAGGGAGGGTCAGCTGCAGAGCTGTGGGCCCGCGGGAGTCTCCCTGTGGGTGCCGTGGAGTGGGGCTGGCCGGCGTGGGCTCCCCATCTCTCCGGGCTGTGGCCCCACACTTAGGGCAGGGTCTGGAGATAGCATTCCAGATTGGAGGCTCAGTAGAAATCTGGGGGCTGCCCAGCCGGGTGGGGGAGATGAAGGTGGAGACTGGAGAGAAGGGGCTGGGGGCTGCCAGCTCTTCCAGCCAGCTGACCCCGTTATTTTTAGCTCTGGAATGCTCCTCCTGCGCCCCCTTCAGTGCTGTTTATCTTGCTTTTGTGTCCCTGCTCCTCTCCAGGAGGCTCTGCGGCAGGAGTGGGTCAGTGAGGGGAGATTAGGGGTGCCCGAGAAAGAATAGGAGGGAGAAATTGGCTGGGGCTGGGCAGCTGGAGCAGTGGGAGCTGTTTCCCCCCACCCCCACCCCACCCCACCCCTGCTGGCTTTTCCTTTCAGCCTTTCCTGTCCTGGTCTGGGGCCAGCAGGGGTTAGCGGGGCTCCTTCTCCCCAGCTGTGCTAAGACTTCCACTGCGCTTGTCAGACAAGCCCCCCTCCCCCAAGGTCTCACTTGTCCTTCCTTCTGGGCCCCGCCAGTGAGGTCATCCCTGGGGTGGGGCTGGCAGGAAGGGTGAGCCCTCGGACCCCATCCCTGGGGTCAGGACACACTGTGGGTGCCTTGGAGGAACTCCGGAGTGCAAATGAACAGGAGCCACATTCCCTCTTCGAGGGAACTGTGGTTAGGACAGATGAAATGGTCAGTCTTCGGACACTCCAGAACCAGGAGCCAGGGCTGTCAGGGCTGGATGGCTCAGTCACATCCTTCTAGGCTCCTTGTGGGGTGCTGATGGGCCCAGAGAGTTCTGGAGCCTATTAAGCAACAGTTGCAGAGAGCCACGCCCCTCTGCACGCCAGCCCTTGTCACAGCCTGGGCCTGGCCGCTGAAGCTCTCTTTTGTTAAAAATTACGTATAGGGGTTAGGGGTGCCTGGGTGGCTCAGTTGGTTAAGCGACTGCCTTGGGCTCAGGTCATGATCCCAGACCCGGGATCCAGTCCCACATCAGGCTCCCTGCTCGGCAGGAAGCCTGCTTCTCCCTCTCTCACTCCCCCTGCTTGTGTTCCCTCTCTGGCTGTGTTTCTCTCTGTCAAATAAATAAAATCTTAAAAAAAAAAAAATACGTATAGGGGTGGGGCGCCTGGGTGGCTCAGTTGGTTAAGCTTCTGACTCTCCATCTGGGCTCAGGTCATGATCTCGGTCGTGAGATTGAGCCCTACGTCTGGCTCTGTGCTGGGAGTGGAGCCTGTTTAAGATTCTCTTTCCTCCTCCCTCTCTCCCCCTTCTCCCCCCCAAAAATAATAAAATTAAAATAAATATAAGGGTACATGTATCTCTTTGCACTATTGTTTTTATATACTTTTAAGTTTTTTTTTTTTTTTTTTTTTAAGTAATCTCTACACCCCATATGGGGCTCAAACTCACAACCCTGAGATCAAGAGTCGAGTGCCCTTCCGGCTGAGCCAGCCAGGTGCCCTGTGCTCTTGTTACTGGGGTGTGTCACTCACCGGGTTCCTCTCCCTCCTCCCCAAAACTGCACCAGAGCAGTGCAAGGCCTGCCGGCTGGCTGCCTAAAAATACAGGCTTTCTGACTACATTCCCCCTGCCAGACCCCAGTCATAGACCCAGAAGGAAGGGTCAGCAGAGGAGAGGGGGCAGTGGCTGGCAGAAAGAGCGGAGAGAAGTACAATCCTGAAGTGACCATGATTTCCTCCTGAGTAGGTGAGCTGCCTCTTCTGGTCCTTTCCTTTAAGCCTCCTATAGAAAGGCTTTTCTTCCTCCTCCTCATATAGGACGAGCCCACAGGTCCTGGAGGAGGGCCTGGGATGGCTTGCGGCTAGACCTCTGGGAGAGAGGCCGAGGGGGCCAGGGGGGAGCCCCCAGGAGCCCCAGTGCTGAAGGAGCTACCAGAGGGTTCTGACAGCACCGGAGCTGCTGTCCGTCCGTCAGTCAGTAACTCTATGCTCTGGGCCCAGCAGCAGCCTTGAAAACCATATGTCAGCCTGGGAATGGGCCTGCCCAGGACAGTCCTGGGTGAAGGCGAGGGAGGGAGAGCCGGTCACCTGGGGCAAACCTACCCCCACCCCCCAGGCAAGAGACTAACACCCCTTTGAGGTGGGGAAGAGACAGCAGCTGCCATATTCCAGGAAAGGCGCTGACCTTTAGAACCAGAGACAGAAATAGCCCAGGAGAGGACAGATCTGTGTGGGAGAGACGTCCAGGCTGGGCAGGGGCAGGCCCAGACAAGAGGAAGGGTGGACAGCCACAGCAGCACCACAGCCCGGGCACTGTGGCAGGCATTTCACATGCTCTCTCTCTTGCTTCCTCTTCTCCCCCTGTCTGGGGAGTAGGCATCACTGTTACCATGTCCCAGATGAGGAAACTGAGGCTCAGAGAAGTAGAACCAAGCTTATAATGGGCAGGGTGGGGACTGACCACAGCCTAGCTGGTCTGACAGCCCATGTCCCCACATCGTCTGCAGCACCCCTCCCCATGCCCAGTTACTCCTGCCATTGTGGGGAGGGGGTTCTCCGCTGAACCTGTCCTCACAGTTGGCCCCATGTGGGGGTAAGAGGATAATCTTTCCTGGAGGTCTGGAGGCCTCAAAAGGTGAACCTCAACTAGTTCTGTTTGTTAAATGACCCCAGACGGGCACCTGGGTGGCCCAGTGGGTTAAGCGTCTCCCTTTGACTCAGGTCATGATCCCAGGGTTCTGGGATCGAGCCCTGCATGGGGCTCCTTGCTCAGCGGGGAGCCTGCTTCTCCCTCTCCTGCTCCCCCTGCTTGTTCTGTCTTACTCTCTCTCTCTCAAATAAATAAGTAAAACCCTTAAAAAAAATTTTTTTTAACTAAAAAAAATAAATACTCCAGAGCCATTGCACCCTGGTGGCCTGTGACCAGCTTGCCTTCCCTTCCTTGCTCACAGAACAAGGGAAGGTCAGCAGTTCTCCTACTACTTCCCCCCAGTTGTGCTGAGCTCAGGGCTGGGCCGAGCCCCCCTGTCCTGAGGGAGTGGCCGGAACAAGCTTGGGGGAAAGGCCCTCGAGCAAGCCAAGGTCTGAGAAGGTGAGAATAAGAAGCTCAAAATAACAGCGGACTGGCGGGCTAGCTCTGCATCTCCTTCCCCACTGCTGGCTGCCCAGCCTCGGCAGCTCCCAGCTGTTTTTGCTTATCTCGAGCCAGGGAGGCTGGTTGCCTGGATACCAGAGCTTCTGATTAGCAGTTGGGTCCTTCTGGGGCCATCAGTGCGGCCCTATCAGCCGGGCACTGAGTGCCTGGGGCCCTCCTGAACCAGCCCTTGGAAAAGTGGCAAGGGAAGAATTGGGGTGCCAGGGAGCATACTTACAAAGAGGCCTCCCTCCTTGCCAGGAGTTGCCTCAAAGGGGTGCTTTCGAGCGAAAGAACGTGGGCCCTGCTCCCTGCTGGCTGTGTGACTTTGGTCAGAGTCACTACTCTGAGCCTGTTTATCTGTGAGGAGGGACACATATCTCCTGCCTCAAAGAATTGCTTAAGAATAAATGCGGCCTTGGGCGCCTGGGTGGCTCAGTGGGTTAAAGCCTCTGCTTTCAGCTCAGGTCAGAATCTCAGGGCCGTGGGATTGAGGCCCGCATTGGGCTCTCTGCTCAGCAGGGTGCCTGCTTCATCCTCTCTCTGCTGCCTTTCTGCCTACTTGTGATCTCTCTCTCTGTCAAATAAATAAATACTCTTTAAAAAAATAAGAATAAATGCGGCCATTAGATGGGTGCTGAGGGCACAGCTCCTGGATGACCCTAGCTTCCTACTCCCCACCGGTCATGATTCTGCCGCTCTGGACCCTGCTGTCTATGTACCCCTGTGGAGGTCAGTGAGGCAGACCACTGGGTTGCCTCAGGGCAGGTGGCAGTGCCCCTGTGTCTTTGCTCCAGGAGGAGCATCTGCCCCACCTGCCCCCTGCCGCCCGTGTCTCCCCACCCCACCTGCGCCCTTAGCTGGGCTGAGCTGTTGGGCCCAGGGATGGCTCTGGGAAGACTGGACGAGAGAGCGAGAAGTGAGGAACGCAGCCCTGGCGGTGTGTGCAGCTCAAGGTGGCCTGTCCCCAGCCCTGGGGGTGTGGGGCCGTGGAAGAGAGCAAGGCCCTGGCAGAGGGCAGGAAAATGGCCAAGAAGATGCATTCTCCTTGTAGCCTCAGGACCAGTGATCTCAAGGGCACTTCTTCACTTGGAAGGCTGGCATGAGGGCTGTGAGCAGGATGGGAGAAACCTGAGGCCCCTCTGCAGAAAGGATTTCCCCAAGCTCGTCTCTCAGTTCTCTGGCACCCCTGTCCCAAGCCAGGCCCGTGGAGGCGGCAGTGGCCGGGATAAGAAGCAGCAAATGGCTAAAGGTTCCCAGTGACCCCAAGGGGCGTACATGGCCATCACAGACCCTCTTCTCGACCCTCTTGACTTAAGAAATGGGCAGAGGAGAAAAGGAAGAGAGGGAGGGGCTGGGAGGGGTCCGTTTTACAGGCGCCTCTACTTTCTCACTCTCTGAATGGAGCATGAGATCAGCCTGTGCCTGTAGGTAGCAGAGTGAAGCCCATGAATAATGCAGAGAGGAGCACAGGGCAGCTAGAAAATGGTTAGTTTCATTAAAGCAGTGAATGGGCCCTGAATACAAAATGGAGGGGAGGCTGGGGGCTGGGGCGCTGAGGGACAGTCCGTGCTGCCCTGGGCACTCTCTCTGTCAGGCCCTGGTCCTGTTGTGGGAGGACCTCCCTGGGGAGCCTCCACAGCCGCCCTGAACATGTAGACCAGACCCAACTACTAGGTCCTGCCCCAGGCCAGCCTTCCAGTTGGTTCGGGCCACAGGAGGCCGGACGGTCACTACCTCCCGGAGGAGCTGGGCCTGGAAAGCTGGGCTTGATGTTCTCAGGGAAACTGAGGGAGCTTCCAGGGATGGGAAGACCTACCTTCAGCTGCTCAGGAATTTGGGGAATTCTAAAGGAGGGGTGTTCTTGGGGGTTGTCTGGGTGGCTCAGTCATTAAGCATCTGCCTTGGCTCAGGTCATGATACGCAGGTCCTGGGGATCCTGCTCAGCGGGGAGCCTGCTTCTCCCTCTCCCTCTGCTATACCCCATGCTGTGTTCTCTCACTATGTCAAATAAATAAATCAAATATTTAAAAAAAAAAAAAAGGAGGGGTGTTCTTAAGAGCCAAAAGAAAGAAGGAAATCCCATCCAGAGAGATTTACTGGAAGTGCGGGTAGAAGGGCCCCCACGCCCTCATGGGCACAGCCATCTTACCCAGGAGGCCTCAGAGTTACACTGTGAGCATTTCTTCCCCACTTCATGGGGAATCTAGGGAAGATTTTTACAGCACAAAGATAAGACCAAATCTGAATGAGGAAATCTACACAGGCCACCAGGTAGAGACTGCAGAGTGGCCAGAGAATCTGGAAACATGGGTGATGGCCCTGTGTCGTGCATTGTTAGGTGAGACCCTCAAGCCACATCGTCTAATTGTCTACACTTGCTTCTGCTTCCAGACTTAGTGGTTGCTTTGTGATTTGGGAAGAGACGGGGCAAGGGTGAGTTAAGGGACCATCTGAGCAGCTCCGTGAGAGAGGGCCTGGGCCACAGCTGATTGTGGGAGGGGTGGCCCACAAGCAGTGATGACCACTCTTGGTGGCCTGCTCCATGGCCATGGGGAGAGAAGCAAAGGAGACACCCTGCCTTCTGGCTTGGGTAACTGGGTGCAGTTTACCCAGAAGAGAAGCCCCGAGGCCTTAGAGCTGGGGGATAGAGGGCGGTTGCTGAGAGTTTGAGACTGGGCCTTGTGGCTGCGCTGGGCACTGTGAGCACAGGCGGTCCTGCTCCTTTCTCTCCTGCCCATGGGGACAAGGCTGGTCCTTGCAGCTGGTGCCTGGGGCTCCAGGTGACTGGTCCTTAGCATAGCTTTCCTGCCAGGAGGGGACCCTCGGCAGCCCTTGCCACTCTGATCTCTGAAGCCCAGGGCACCCGAAGCCTTTCTTCTCTCTGCTTTCAGCCAGACCCTGGAGTAGCTGCATGACATCTTTCCCATGGGCAACAGCAAAAAGCCCCGAGGGGCTCCAGTGCCCTGGTGAGCACCCAGGGGTACCCTGGGGTGTTGCCCTGCAGTGGTGGGGTTTAGGGTAAACCCATTCCCTCCAGGTGAACATTGCTGCTCTCTGTTGCATTCCAGCTCCCTGAGGGGCTCCTGGGTCCTCTCCCACTGCACCCAACTCCACACCAGGGTGCCACGGGCTTCTCATAAACATGTCCCCAAGCGCTCGTGCATGAAAATAATCCCATTATAGGAGCACGTAGCTGTTCAGAGAGAGGACAGCCCTGGGTGGTCCAAGTAGAGTGAGAAGGGAAACAAGTTCACTTGAGACGGGGACAGGGGAAAAAGCAGGCTGTTTAAGAGGCCCAGAGGCGCCTCAGTCGGTTAAGCGTCTGCCTTCAGCTTGGGTCATGATCCCAGGGTCCTGGGATCAAGCCCCACATCAGGCTCCCTGCTCAGCAGGAGTCTGCTTCTCCCTTTCCCTCTGCCCCCCACTCATGTGCGTGCGCACTCTCTCTCTCTCTAGTGCTCTCTCTCTCTCTCTCAAATAAATAAAATTAAGATAAATACATGAATAAAGAGGCCCAGAACACTGAATGAGGCTTCGGAACAGCTGATGTCAGAGAGGAGGCGGCTCTGGGGCTGTGGGGAGGGGAGAGAGGGTCCCAGGGAGCTGGTAAAGACAGGTGGGTGTTAAGTTACATGGAAAACAGAGATGCAGATCAAAGGAGTGTGGGCAGGATCTGACAGTTTTGATATCATTTATTCACACGTGCTTCAGCGTGCTCCAGGGACTGTTCTGAGGAAGCCGAGAAAGGACACAGCTTCTCCAGGATCTCACCAGAAGACTGCGCTGACCAGGCTCGCCCGGGTGGGAGGCAGTGTCCTAGACATGATGGACACAATCGAATCTACCTTGAGGGAGAAGTAGCAGACCTCTGGGAGAAGAACAGTAAGACCCGGAGGCAGGAGGGAGCCTGATGCTTCCCGAGGGCTACCATTGGGTCAGAGTGTGCCTTAAGAATTGTTCATGTGTCTGTCTGATGGTGCGTGTGTACGTGCGTGATGGTGCGTGTGTACGTGTGTGATGCTATAAAAGGAGATAAGCTACACCAGTGGGTATGACGGCCTCACTAAAGGCCCTGTGTTCTTTGCTACAAATTTTTGTGCCTTAACTTGAATACAGTGGGACATGTTTAGGTGACAGAGTTGTGTGTGTGTTTAAGATTTTATTTATTTATTTGAGAGAGAGAGAGATAGGAAGAACACAAGCAGGAAGAGAGGCAGAGAGAGAACCAGTCTTCCTGCCGAGAACAGGGAGCCCGAAGTGGGGCTTGGTCCCAGGACGTTGGGATCATGACCTGAGCCAAAGGCAGATACCCAACCAACTGCGCCACCCAGGTGCTCAAGATCTGAGGACACGACATGCTGGGGTGCCGGAGACTGAGCTGAAGAGCTGCTGGTGAGCTGCGGGTGAGGAACTGGCAGGACATCAAAGACTGAGCCAGAAAAGCTTCTTGGATGCAGGGCGATGGGGGATGGATTAAGAAGAAGGGGAGGGAGTGGCCTGGGTAGAATAGTGTCCTCCCCAAATTCATGTGCACCCGGAACCTGTGAATGTAACCTTATTTGGGAACAGGGTCTTTGCAAATGTAACCAAGTGAAGATGAGGTCATACTAGAGTAGGGTGGGCCCTAAGTCCAGAGACAATATCCTTATAAGAAGAAGGATGTATGGGTACAGGCGCCAGAGACATGCAGGGGGAAGGCTGTGTGATAGGGCAGGCAGAAATCGGAGTAGCTGGTCTCCAACCAAGGAGCACATGAGATGCAGGCCAACATCAGAAGCTGAAAGAAGACAGGGAAGGATGCTCTCCGAGAGCCTTCTGAGGGAGCAGGGCCCTGCTGACACCTTGACTTCAGACGTCTAGTCTCCAGAACTATGAGGGAATAACCGTCTGAAGTGTCAGCTCCTGGGTTTGCGGCAGTTTGTTAGGGCCACCTTAGGGTACTAATGCGCTCGCCCCACTTCAAAGAAATGGGGACTCAGGGGAAGCCATTGGCGTCTCTGACTCTGTCAAGGGGTCAGGGAAGCCTTCAGAACAATGAGGCAGAGGCAGGTGGGATCTATAGGGGAGCCAGGAAAGAACGTTGAGCGGGTCTGGGAGGCCCTTGCAAAGGAAATTCTCCCTGTAATCATGAAAGGGCTTGATGAGCAGGAGAAGGGGAGGGGCCTCCGAGATGAAGAGCTGCCAGATGAGCTCAGGCTGGAGAAGGGCAAACTCAACGCTGGAGGAAGGTGCAGAACCAAGGGCGAGAATAAAGGAGCCCCAGACATGGCAGGAACCGAACCCAGCCTGCCGCACCCCACATGGGGCTCAGGCTTGCAGAAGGGCCACCAGCCAAACAATGTTTTAGCAGGTGGTGGTGGGGGGAGGGAAAGTAGGGAGTTTTTTAGAATCACCCTTGGGGTGAGGGCTGATTTAGCATGCATGAATGATAGATATGGCCAGATGTTGTCACTGATCTTTTCTATAAAGATAATGGAATGGGAAGCACAGGTCTTTGTTGTTGTTGTTGTTTTAAAGATTTTATTTATTTGATAGAGAGAAACACAGCTAAAGAGGGAACACAAGCAGAGGGACTGAGAGAGGGAGAAGCAGGCTTCCCGCTGAGCAGGAAGCCCGATGTGGGGCTCGATCCTGGGTCTCCAGGATCATGACCTGAGCCGAAAGCAGTCGCTTAACTAACTGAACTACCCAGGCGCCCCTGTGTTGTTGTTTTTTTTTTTTTAAATGTAACGCACAAATATTAGCAAAAGGGAATTGAAACTGGGGAGAGGAGATCTCTGTAAGGGGATGAGCTCCCTGTCACAGGAGGTATCCAAGCAGAGAGTAGGGGACCATCTCCTCAGGACTGTTGTACTTTAGTGCTGACATAATTCATGACTCCTTGCCAGGCTTTCTGATGCTTGGATCTCCTCCACCATGGTCGGTACCTAGAGGCACTCTTGCTTTGCCTCGCCTCGCTTTAGTGAGGAGGTAGCAGAAAGCATCACCTCAGTGCCTTGGCCCAGACTGGGCAGTACCAAGCCAGTCAGAACCTTGTGACATGGTGCTTTTCTTGCTGTGAAGGCCTGTAGACCTCAAAAGTGCAATTAACTTTGTCAGCTTTATTTTTATTACCAGGCACTGAAAACAGCACCTCATCACCAGTCCCCTGACCTCCCCTACTTAGTGCCCACCTAACCATCTTTGTTCTCCCCCTCACTTGGACCTTGGGCGCTTCCCTCTCTGTTCACAGAGGGGCACAGAGGAGCAAGGCAAGGCCCCCTCCTGCGTGGCAGTAACCAGGCAGAGAGCCACTTCCCTCCTTCTTCTCCTTTCCCTTCTTTCTTGGTCTCTCTTTGTTCTCTTCTGTCCCTCTCTCCGCCTTTACAGCCGCAGGATTAGCCGCCTGGGGATGAGCCAGGACTGAGCACACTCATCTCCCCGTCCTCCGTCTGTCCCTCAGATGGAGGGATGATGGGAGTATTAGCAGGACCCTCCCCCACCAGGCCGCTGCACCCCCACAATCCCACACGCTCAGGTTTTCGGATTTCTGAAGTGCCTCGGTCCACCCCCATCCCCCAGTGTGTTGGCTGTAGGTCGGGGGAAGGAAACAGGGAAGTGTGCTCTTGGCTGAGGACAAGAATCTGCATGATGTCTTCTTTGACCTTGAGAATGCCTTCCACCCACCCCGCCCCTCAGGAGGCGGGGAGCTGGAATTTGCCCCTTAGGGCAAGTCAGCATGGGCGGCTCTCACTGTTCTCCAGGAGGATTGAGCCAAATTTCTAGTCTGGGGTGTGAGACGCAGGGTGGGGGCTGGACAGCGGATGCCGGTGCCCACCTCCCAGAGGATGGGCCTCTTAACACCACTGTCACCTCAGTCTGCGCAGAGGAGGAGAGTGTCACTCTTAGCTGCCCTTACCTGGCCTGACAGCCTTTCTCTCCTGCTCTCACTTAAGATTCCTGGCGCCTTTCTCATGCCAAGTGGAGAGTCACCTTACCCCTCTGGGCCCGTGTGACGTGAGAGACAGAGCAGACAGCCCGCCTGCTCCTGCTTTTAGGGAGAGTTGCCTCTGGTTTGTTCCACAATCTGGCCTCTTTCAAATTCCCTTCCCTTTATCCTCTCAGATCAAACAAATACACCTGTTGTTTATTCTTTTTATACACTAATACATGTTTGCTGCGGAAGAGAAGCAAAAGGCTATAATAAGAACCATCACCTAAAAAACCCTCGCCGTGAACATGTTGGCGTATACTATTTTTTCTCTCTCCCCTCAGACACTGAAGATTCATCAGTGACAAGACAGGCAGGGTTCCCACTCTTCAGGTGCTTACATGTCAGTGGGGAAAATGAATCTTTGTGCCATCGACTCACAGACAAGACATAACTCCCCGCCCGTTCCCTCTCTCCTCTGTCTCTGTCTCTGTACATTGATTTCCTCCCCAAGAATCCTTCCTTTTCTTTTGCATGTATTTGCTGTGGCAGAAACACTGTGAAAGTACATCTGGGGTGGGATTTGTGCGGGGCAGGCGAGAGGACAGCCCCCCACTCTTGCCAGACGGAGGATTCCTTTGGGTCCTTGTCTGGAGCTCTGAAGTCAGCCTGTGCCCTGCGCCCTGGCCCAGACAAGCCGCACCCCAGTGTAGGGAATATGGAAAGAAGGACCCCTGCAGACTGAAGGACCTGTCCCCAGGCCAGTCACAGGGGCTCGCCCACACATGGCTCCTACTTAGCCCGGTGGGAGGCCGGGACCGCAGTTTGCTCCCACAAGCTGTGCCCTGTAGGGGGGGGCGATCCATTGCCCTTTCTTGCATCCCGAGTGGTGCGAAGGAGAAGGAGGGGGTGGTGAGGTGGTAAGGAAGGAAGGAAAAGTGAGAGAGGACGGGAGGGAGGGGAGGAGAACCAGCCTTGTTTCCATAGCAACCACACATGTGAGCCAGCTGCTGTTGCCATGGAAACAAGGGGAGTCTGTTCAAAGGCTCTGCTGTCTCAGGGGAGACACAATTTTTGACAAAAAATACCCTTTGATAAAAATAAAGAAAAAATAATGAAAGCCACCTTCTCTGGGATTGGGGGCACTGCCAAGTGAGGTGACAAAGGGAAGGAGGGGGCTGGGCTGTGGGGGAGGAGGCTGGAGGGCCAGGTGCTTCCGCCTGCTACCAACAGAATTGCCGAGTCAGTGTTTTAGAGACAAGGGGGCCTCCAGAGTCACCCCCACTTGACAGATGAGGGAGGGAGGCTTTCGGAGGGAGGTGGGCCACTCACTGAAGTTCCCAGGGCAGAAGGGAGCAGATCAGGGACCCCCAGGGGCTCTTGGGAGAAGGGGAGGGACACACTGTTTCCATGGGACAGCTGGGCAAAGCCTGTGGGTTTTTCACCAGCCAGCGCATGGACACCAGGAAGGAAGGGAGAGGCCAGGGTCAGGGGCAAGCCCCTTTAGCTGGAGGGGTGTGTGCTGTGGGCACCTCGGCCTCTTCTTCTCCCTCTACCTCACCCCTCTGCTAAGCTCCCCTCCATGGGGTTCTGGTTGCTTCTCAGAGGACCAAGTTCAGACAAGTCCTCATCAGCAAGGCTGGAGAGAAATTGCCAGCCAGATACCATGAGGGAGCTTCCCAGTGTAAAGAGGGAAGAGGGGAGAAAGGAGGGGAAACGCCCAGAGAAAGCTGTGCCCTCTTTTGTCTTCTCCAGGGAAAGCCTTGCCAACCTGACATCAGCGCAGTGGTGGGACCACAAGTCATGTTTGCAGGGCACTTGGTTCTAGATGAGGTAATTGGCCAGAAGGAGGTGCTTTCTCTCGGGCGCCCGTTCAGGGTAGATCAATCAAGACACAGTTAATACAAGAAGGTGAGAGCTTAACAAATCAGGATTTTAATAAATACAGGAGTTTCTGAACTGCAAGGTTCCAGGCAGTAGAGCTGGGCCCCTGGCCAGGTAGGGGGTCAGGGTGGACTCTGAGTGTCCCCCATTTCACCAGGACCATCTCTGTTTTTCTAAACTCTTTTATGCTTCTTTCACAAAGCGTTTTCCCAAACGTGATTTCACTTGCTTCTCTGACGAAGCTGAGATGCAGATATGGTGGGTCCTCATTGCAGAGGTTAGGATACAGTCTCGGAGAGGTGGAGCCCCTCTCCCAAGATGAGACAGCTCATCGCAGCTGAACAAGAAACCCAAAACCCAGGCTCCAGAACAGTACACCCCCTTTCAAATGAAGGAAAGATGAGATGCAGCCAAAGGTGTGTTCCTGTTCAGGGCCTCCCCTGGCCTCTCCTTCAAGAGCCCAGAGGTGGGACAGGATGCCCCGGAGCCCATGGCCAAGGGCACATTTGGAGAAGTGATCTTGCTGCCTTTTTGTCCTAGAGCTCTATCTCCCCTTTCCCTCCTTCCTCAGGGGCTTGGTTGAGGCCTCAGCTGGGGGGTCTGGAGGAGAGGGCAGAGGGCAAGAGGGTGGGACTCCGCCCTCACCTTGTAGAAGCTCCTAGAGCCTCCTGTCAGCTGCCCTTCACCGCTCCCCACTTAAGCCACCGGCAGAGACCACGTGGGTGAGTTGCCATGGAAACTGCGGAGTTCTTTTTGAAAGCAGAGCTGACTCTAATTGAGATGGCTGGGGGAAGGGGGTTGGGGTCGTCGGGATGCATAGGTGGGGCAACTCCACCTGTTTGGCTATGGTCCCCCTGGCTCCTCTCTCCAGAAGCCATGTATTTCAAGGCCTCACTGCCCTTCTTTCCCATAGGAGACCCGCCTCCCATCGTCGTCGTCATGCCCTCTGTACCCTCGCCTGTTTGCAATCACAGGCAGTAGCCCCACAGGCCCTGTCCTGATTCCCCAGAGAAGGAGCGATTATCCTTGTTATACAACAGAGGGTGGCAAAAAACCCAAGGGAGATCATTTTTGCCATGCGGGGGTCAGGACGTTACTGCAGGGATTATCTGGATTATAGGGTGCATGGGAAGGAGGGGGAACCTCGGGGACATGGTGCTCCAGAGATGGAAAGCTGGACCCCACCCTGCTTCTTGCCCCTGTGGTTCAACTGCAAGAGTTCAGGCAGGCTGACCTAGGAAATAGGAAACCTCCAAGTGTGTCCTGGGGGCGAGGGGTGGAGGGGAGTTGGGTGGGTGGTTGAGAGCTGGGTTTGCATTGGACCCAATCAGAATTGCCCCTTAGCCACAGCCAGACCCTTGCTGTCCCCCTGCTCTTGCCTAATTTAGGCACTGTGCTTGGTCTTGCCTGCCCTCACTCTTGCTATGTCCCCCACCCCCACCCCAGCTGAGAGCAGAAGAGATAAGAATTTTGTTTCACCAGCGCCTGGGTGGCTCAGTGGGTTAAAGCCTCTGCTTTCAGCTCAGGGCATGATCTCAGGGTCTGGGATTGAGGTCCGTATGGGGCTCTCTGCTCAGCGGGAAGCCTGCTTCCTCCTCTCTCTGCCTGCCTCTCTGCCTACTTGTGATCTCTCTCTCTGTCAAATAAATAAATAAAATTTTGGGAAAAAAAAGAACTTTGCTTCTCCACTTTGCTGTGTGACTTGGAGTAATTGCCTAGCTTTGCTGAGCCTCAACTACTTCTTCCATGAAACAGGGATAAGAAAATAACTGCCTCAGAGGGTTGTTGGGGGATTGAAAGGGACAATATGTTCAAAGTGCTTAGCATAGCACCTGGTATCAACACAAACGGAAATGGAAATATGATTAGTTATTATCTATCCTTCCACACCCAGAACAAGCTCCATCTCCTCCAGGAAGCCTTCCTTTCTCTAAGGAGGGAGGAACTAGGGATTAGGAGTGGCCACCATGCCAGGCACTTCCTGTGCACTTTTTCATTGCATTCTTGCAACAGCTCTGGCAGTGAGGTGCTCTTCTTATTATTCCCATTCTACAGAGGCGGACTCTGAAGTAGGGTGTCTTGCTTAAGTTCATTGTCTTATAAGAAGCGGGGTCAAGATTCAAGTTCACCCTGTCTGGTTTCAAAGCCTTGCACTTTGTCTTTTACCACAATGTGCATCTCATTTATGGTATAATCCTCCCCTAGCCACTTTCCTTCTGATTGAGTGCAGTTTATTATTGCTTCTGATTTCTTTCTTGCCTTTTTCACCTGGCCTTCCTGCACGGGCAGGGAGTAAGGAGGTAAGCAGAAACAGGGAGGGTGGGAACTCTGATACTCTCCGCTGCTTGGGGAGCTTAGGCAGGAGGGAAGGGGAAGCAGGTGGCCTGGCAAAGGAAATCTCCAGATAGGGAGCCAGCGCCAGTGTTGGTAGGGGTTGTCTGGACTCTGAAAAAAAAACTCTCCCTAACTCATTCTGATTTTCTGCTCAGCTCTGACCTTGGTCTCTGGACCCCAGTCTCCCAGACTGGGGCTGGTGAGGGCTTGGTAGATGACCTTGAGCTGGCTTTGTCAGTCTGGGGACTTGAAGTGTCTCTTTCAGGTGAAGAGGAGACAGAAAGGTTGGGGGAGGTGGAGGAGAAGGGGCGGAGGAAAGAGAGATAGGAGGGAGGGAATGGAGGGGGGAGGGAAGGACACTGGGGAAGGGAGGGAGGTGGGAGGGGAGACTGCCAAGTGTGATTCTGAGCTCTGAGGGAGAAGAAAGGATGAGAAAGCAAGAAATACGCTTCAAGGGCAGGATGAAAGGGGGAGGGAACTGAGGTTGGTGGGAGAATGAGAGAAAGGAGGAGGCCAAGAAAGTGAATGAGGGAGAGCGAGCAGGGGAGAGGAAATGGCAGGGTGGGAGAGGCTGAGGGAGAGAGAACGAGGAACAAAGACAGGGCTGAGCAGCTGCCACGTCCTCCCTCCCGCCAAGTGAAGGCCTCAGAGGGCCGCAGAGCCTGAATGAGCCGGGAGCCAGCCATGACTCAGTCTCCATGGCCCTGCCCGCCAAATCCATCCTGGCTCGGCAGTTTCCACAGGGAAGGGGGTGCGTCTTCCAGCACACACCCCTGCTCTGGTACAGTATCTTCTCTGAGGACCCGGCCCGTGAGATCCCCACCTCACCAGGCTTGGTGACTGGTGCCTGCCCTTAAGAGTTCTCCCAGGTGTACTGTTCTGGACAACCTTTCTAGAACCTTCCAAAGAGATGGAACACAGCCACTGCCCTAGAAGCTGGGATAGGATGGGAGCAGGTGCATATGCAACCCAAGGAAATGTCACTGCTGAAGCCGGGCACCTTTTTAAGGAAGCAGGCCCAGGAATGACTCCACCTTAATAAAAGGACGAAAATTTATTTAGAGCTTAGCAAGAGCTAAGCAGGTTGTACTTTATCCTAAGCAATCCTCACAGCAACCCTGAGAGGTCTGTACTACTACCTGTTTCCATTTTCCAGAAGGGGAATGAGAGCTAAGGAGACCCAGCTCCCATGGCTGACAAGAGGAGGAGACTTGGCATCTAATTGTCGGGGACAGAGGTCATGGTCCAGCTGGGGCCTGAGGGGATGGGTAGGGGAATAGTAGCTCTGAGGGCCCACAGAGAAGCTAATGTCTGTGATGGTTTGGGCAGGTCTCAGAAGTGTCCGTGCCTCAGTTTCCCCATCCAACATCACTATTGGCTGTAGGAATGGGTGGGGTGAGAAGCTGACCAGAGGAGCCAGGACACAGCCAGTGAGGTACTCCTCGAAGGTGATGGCCCTTTGCAGCAGGGAGGACCTATGTCCCTGGAAAGAGCTATGTAAATAGTGTTCCTCTCTTACCAGCTTCACGGGCATCTCCAGGGCAGGGCAGATGGGTGTCATAAGGCTCTCTGCGTTCATGGGGCTCCCGTGAACCTCTTTCTAAAATGCTTTCACATTTGGGTGAACACACACACACACACACACCCCATTCTCACCTTCCCAGCCACCTTCTGTGTTACATGACGGTCAGTGGCCCTCCTTTCTAAGGGTGGAGGAAGCTAAGGTCACATTGTTGGTAGCAGGAACCGTGAACACCATCTGGATGTAGGGGTGGTTATGTGAAGTTTCTGCCCTCAAGGTACCCTGTGGGCTGTCAGGGAAGAAGCAGACACTCAGCACCCACTCCTCTGTACTCCGGCCTCCACCCACCCCACCCCCACCCCCACAATACCCAGGGCTCATCCCTTGGCACCTCCCAGCGGCAGCGGCCTTTCCACATCCTTGCCAGCCTGAGTGACCAGCTGTGCCTGCTTCCTGCCTGCCCCAGGGCCCTCGTGGGTCCCCCAGTCACCTTCAATCAGTCTCCACATTAGACATTGGACAAGGGCTTCCGCTCCCCTTCTCCCCTCCCCCCACCCCTGGCCACCATCCCCTTCCCCTGGGACTAGGGATAGGGCAGCTTGGGTAGCCTGTGCTGCCACTTGGGGTGTGGGGGCTACAGTGGTGTGTGTGTGTGTGTGTGTGTGTGTGTGTGTGTGTGTGTGCGCGCGCCCACGCCTGTGTTTCCATTTTCAGCCCCAGGTGAAGGGGCTCAAAGAGTGGGATCCCATCCTCCTAGGGTGGGGTCAGCCCTTCCCAGCTCAGTCCCAGCCGGTTTAACTTCTTCCCGGAGGCATTCAAGACTGTAGGACAGACAGGGACTCTGGACTGAAGCAAGATGCCCCAGAAGGAACACTGGAGCGGTGGGGATGGAGATGGGCTTCAGCACAGTTGTCCAAGGAAGAAGGCCCGGATGTGGGGTGGGAGCTGCCAGAAGGAGGGAGCTGGAGTGGCAGACCCAGCACAGTGGAGATCCAGAGCCACCAAGGGGGGACCCGGGAAGGGGTGGGCCCCTTACTTCTGCCTACCCTCCTCCCCAGGTCTCCCGCTGCGCTTCCCCGGTGGAGAGAAGGCCCCTCTGCTCCTCCAACATGATCTGTAATTTCCGGCAGACATTTGAGGTCCCTGACATCTGCATAATGTGGGCCAGTCTCTTAGCAACGGGGAACAGCTGTCTGGCATTTCCAAGATTAAACTGTAACTATACACGGTCCTTGCCAGGGGGAGGGGGAGGGGGAAGGGGAAGGGGATAAACACTGCCTCCTGGCATTTTCAAACTCATTTAGCTTTTATTCATTTCCTGCCTCCAGTAAAGAGGCCCGGGATTCGGGCTGGGCCAGGCTGTTCCTGCCCGTGCCTTGGCGGCTGCTGAGAGGGCAGATCCAGATCGCTCTTCACCCAGATCTGTTGCTCGAGGGAGGGGAGAGGGAGAGCAAACGGGAGCCTGGACAGCACCGGCCCCTTGTTGTTTTTTAATCTATTTGTTTCTTTCTAGGAGCGGTGGGGACCCTGGCGCACACCTCACAGGTGTGGGGAAGGCTGTGGGGTCCAGCGGTTAAAGCGCCCAGGCAGCCCTAGCCTGGTTTAATTCCATCTAGCTCCCTTGCTAATAGCTGTGTGACCTTGGGCCAGACCCCTCTACCTGTCTACACCTCCATCTCCCCATCTGTAAGAGGAGATAATTCTTTTGCCCCGAGGGGTGCTGTGAAGATAAAGTAAAGCACTCAGGTAATAGCGCCAGGATTAATAATGGAGCCTCTCTGTTCCTTGGATCACCCTCTGGCCAGTGGGTCTGTGTTAGCGACCTCGGGCACAGGCAGGCACAGTCCAATTCTCTGAGAGCCTCCACCTTGAAGCCTGTTCCCTGGAGCCCCAGGCAATGACACTTTTGCCCCATAGGCATTTAGCAGCGCTCAGCAGTCCCTCAGCAGTCCCCAGCGGGGTCCTCTCTGCTAGCGGGGCCAGAAGTGGCCTATACTCTGGCCGCTCAGGCCAGGCAGCCCCACGTCCCATCCCACCCACCCACACGGCCAGCTGCTGCCCTTTGGTTGTAGCCCCTGAACTGGGAATGTGGTGTTTTGGTTTTGATGCAGGAAGGGGGGGAAAAGGGCGGGTGCAGGGAGGGCCTGGACGACAGGATAGGAGAGGGAGAGGGAGGAGGAGGGAAAAACCCTTTAGAGGCCTGTGCTGGCCAGTTCCAGGAATGTGTTCTCGGACATCGGTGCCAAAGCGGTGACCCAGGCGAGGCGGCCAGGCCGGGAGCGGGAGCAGCCCGGGCGCGGGGGCAAGAGCTCTCCTCCTCCGGCGGCGGCAGCCTCTGCTGACTCACGCGGCTCCAGCTGGCAGAAGCCCTTCCTGGGGACGGCTGTTGCTAGGATTCCTGGGAGATGACTGATTGCTTCTCCTTGAGCTTGGTGAAAACATGTTTGTAGACTGCACACAAACACGCACATATACTCCTGTGGGCTTGCACGCCTAGCCCGGGTACGTGCACATGTGTGTGCGTGCACACACGTGCCCAAATGCGTGCAGGCATTTGAGCCGTGCAGTGTGCTCACTGCTCCCGAGGCCGATGTGGCCCTCAGGTAGGCTGCCCACACAAGCGTGGGGACCAGCGCGGACCCTGGGGAGGGGCGGAGCTGAGCCACGTCTGCACAGGCTTCAGGGAAGCTGCCAGGGTCTGGACCTGCTTTAATCTGAAAGAGCTTTCAGGTTGCCTTGAAACAGTCTTGGCCTCCGGCCCTCCTCCCCTCCCTTGGTTTCTCGGTTTCCTTCATTTTGCTATAATGATCTAATCTTCCCTTTTCCCTGGGCCTGCCAGGGTTTTGATGTCTGGTGTTCCAGGCATTCAGCTGGAAGCTGGAATCCTCTAGGGCTGGATTCTTGGCCTGGTCCTGACGCTCCGAGGGGGCTTCTAGGGAGGGGGCTGCTGTGAGGGCTCCTGGGTGGAAAGTGCTGGGCCTTTCTCTGGGCTCTCTGCTGTGGGGGTTTAGGAAATGTCAGTCACCCCTGCGCTGGGGGCCTAGTGTCTTGGCTGGGGTAGGCCCGAGGGCTCAGCGTTCAGCAGGCGGCCCGTACGCCCGGCCTCTGGTTGCCAGCGCAGTGTGTGACCTTGTGCACACTGGGCTCTCACTGCCTTGGTTTCCCCGCCCGCTGGGCTGAAATTGGACTCCTTGCTGAGTCTGCCAAGGTTTTACCCCGACAAAGCTTGGCAAGAGCTTGGGCACCAGGCAAGGTTGTTTGTCACGGGTTCTTGAGGAGGCGGAGGGGCAGGTGGCCCCAGGCCAGTGCGGAGCCCACACTCCTCTCGCCAGCTCCTCTGGGCTCAGGCTCAAGCGTGGCTGCTTTAAACACACCCACCCCAGGGCCCGGTCCCATGAGCGCTCCCTGCTGTGATTCAGTGGTGGTTGCTAAGGAAGGCCTGGTACCCGGCCCGAGGGAGATGCCGCCGCAAGGCTCCACCAGCTACGAGAAAAATATCCGTCTGTGCTCGCGGTCCTCGCTCCTAAAATGAAGACAAGGACCGCTCCATGGTTCCTGCTGGTTTTCACACGCAGGGATGTGGGGCGGGGCTGGGAATTTAGAGAGTAGAACAAATGACAAAAATAAAAATGAGCTGCACAAAGAGGCAACTCTTTGTGTGGATGTCAACAGCCTCATGTAAGTGCTGACCACAGGAACTCTCTAGAAAGCCTATTTTGTGTACTGCCACAAGAGTCCTGTGAAGGGTCGACAATCCCAGCTTCCTGTGGACACCAGCCTCCCTACCTGGGACACATGGGTCTGCTGCCCAGCACCCCGGCTCCCCTCAGGCCCCAGAGCCCAGCCACAGGACAAAACCACACGGACAGCCCTGCCCTGTCCTCATTCTCACCAGGAGGCGGCTAGACCCTGTGCGAGCTGCTGGCTGGTCAGGCTTCGGGATTGTAAGGTCAATCACTGAAAGAGGAAGCCCAGGGCGGTGGGCTCTAGGTCCCAGCACTATCCTTCAGTGGAAGCAGGCTTGTTGGAATCCTGCTGGCCAGTGAGGGGTGGAGAATCGGCTTTGTGATCATCTTGATACAGCTCTTCCACGCCAGGCATCCCCCCTAAATCTGTTGCATTTATCCATCCATCCCACCTTCACAACAGCCCAGTGAGGGAGACAGTGTCATTGTCCCTATTTTCCAGACGGGGAAATGGAGGGTGGCGCGCTGTTCAGAGGCATCATAAGTAACAGGGCTGGGATTCCAGCCGTAGCACTTTGTCTCCAGAGCCTAGCCCTAGCCCTTAAGCACATCCCTTCTTTGTTTCCACTGGTTGTCATGCTCCAGGTTGGCCCAAGTGACACGCGTGTCACCACCTTCCCCACTACTGCCGCAGTCAGAAGACACGAGTGTTCTAATATTCAGGTTCCAATGCTGGTCTGTCTCTGACGTCTGCTGAGCTCCCGTGTCATTCAGGACAAGCCTCCTGGACAATTTATTAAGGTGCTCACTTCCAAATGACCCAAGGCGTATGAGGTCACCTCTCGAAACTTCTCTTTTCCCCCTCTGTACAGTGAGAAAGGCCTATGAGACCTCCCTGATTCTCTGCTGCTTTGACACAATTCTTAGGAATTCCCTTCTTCTGGGGCTCCCAAGCACAAAGTCCCAGATGCTACCGAGGTGCCTGGTCAGACACACACACAGATGTGCACACACAGACCCACACAATTGCAAAATTTTGAACAGAGTTGTAGACACTCTAGGGAAATTGGGCGGGGCTGCTGGGAGTCTCGTGTGCTTGTTGGATTTTTCACATTAGGAATGATCCGGGCGGCTCTGAGCAGACCCTGAACAGTTGAGGTCTCCCACAGTCAGTGCCACGGATGACAGACGAGCATGCATGTTCCTGATCATGAGTCTTGTGCCGCTGCCAAGGGCTTGACTGTGACTAGCGCCCGTAGGAACAGGGTGTTTCCAGGTGTCTCCCCAATGGCGCCTGGCACAGCGAAGTTTCCAGCAGGTGATTTGTTTGTATTTGTGCGTTGGCGAATAAAAGAAAGATACTGGATGCTTTGTGCTAGGGGATCTTCGGGGTGAGGTACACCCACCATCTCTGTATTATGATCAGGGGCCATCCCCCAGACCAAACCCACCTCTGGTGTAAGCCTGCTCCTCACTCCGCAGGCCTGCCCCCATCTGCCCACACCTGTGAAAGCTACACGCGCACCCCCTGCGTTTCTTGTCCATGTGTTCTTCTCCTTTTCCATCCCCTCCATGGAGCTGGGCATGTACTCACTGATCTACTACCTTTTCTCTGCCCCTTGACCCCTTTTGATTTTCCTCTCCAGGGAAAAGCAAGATGGAGATGTCCGAGGGGCTGTTGGAGATGGAAGGACTTTGCAGAGCTGGAGGGGCTGGGTTCCTAGCACCACCTCATTTGGCCTTTCCCTCCCCTGACGCTCAGCTGGTGCCAGAAGTGCCCAAACCGCACCTAGGCCTCTGGGAGCTGTAGGGTGAGCCCCCCTCAGTCCTCAGGTGGGGTGGGCCCAAGGAGAAGCCCTCCACTGCCACGGCAAGGTCTTCTGTACCTGCAGCCGGGGAGTTCAGGCCTAGGACAGGTAGGTTCCCTCTCTGGGCCTGCGGAGGATGGGAACAAAGCCAGTGTTCAGTGCCTGCTGGTTTCTGGGTGACGTGCCTTCTGGGCTCAGGTCAGGAGGGGAATGACCAGGCTGACTCTCCTAGTTCTGCCTGACCTTGAGCCAGCTGTGCTGGTGAGGGGCCCAGTCTGTGCTGTCTGGAGCTGGTGAGATGAATCCTCAGTCTGCGTGCATGGTGAGACCACACGGCCCACGGACGGTGTCTGTGGATGGGGCTGCGGCTTGCCCCAGGCAGGGTCCCCCGGAAGCTGCGCGGAGCTCCTGCAGAGGGCCATGGTAGGGTGGAGGGGCCTCAGTCCCACCCTGTGGCATGCTGGGATGAAAAAGCAAGGCTCAGCAGGCAGGCCAGGAATTGTTCTTCCACTGTATTTCTGGCTGTGGATGGAGACCTTTGCTGTCCCCAGGCTTGTAGACCACGGCACATGGCTTCGGAGGGGTGCTTCTGCTGGCCTTGAGGCTAGGGGGACAGAGCCACTGCTGGGGGATCAAACCTCCTGCTTCCCAGTCCTCAGGGTGGGTGCTGGAGAAAAGCGTCAGCCCTCATCCTGCTGGCCACACAGCGCCACCTGGTGGGCTGTGTCTGTGGTCACAAGAAGATGCCAGAGGCCCCTTGCAGGCCAAGCCCCTGGTTCTGGCATCCCATGGGGCATGTGAGCCAGGCGACCAAGCGGCTGGGCTGTGGTCTCAGTCCAAGTCCCCAGGGGGCTAAACCCCATGACTACCCCCAGCCCGAAGTCCTGGGCATTGGGGACCACTGGAGCCTGGAGATGACCCTTGGAAGGAATCAATACCACATCACACAAGGACTTTTGGGGGCCTGGCTAGGTTGTGAAGCCATGGGGCTTGAACACTAGGGTTGGATGGGGTTTGGCTTGGTGAGAGGGTCTAGGGCCTGGGATGGGCCCTCAACCCTGGCACCCAGGGATGATTGGGCACAGAGCAGATTCTGCTACTCTCCACGGGGCTGAGTGAACATCTGTCCCAGACTCTGAGCTGGGCTTACACACCCTGACCTGGACATGCTGGGTGAACGGATTCTGCACAATTTCCCTGATGGCAGCGCCCATGCGGGGCCTGAGCCTGTGTTTTGAGAACCAGAGAATGAACAGGAAGGCTTTTGAGCCACTGTGCCACCCACCTCTCATTTTTCACGACATGACTTAGGCAAGGTCACCCAGCTGAACGGCAAATGGCCTCGGAGGGGGACCGAGGGACAGGTCATTTCCAGTGGACTGTGTGAAGCAGGGGACCTCAGTTCATTCTACGGCGTCTAGACGCTGAGCCGAAAGGCCATGGCATCCTTCCTGCAGATTCTCACAGGTGATGGTGTGCAGTGTTTCCCTCACCCCTTTTCTCAGTTTCACAGCATTGAGGGCTGCTGGATTTGGACTGTGGGGCTGGGATTCAGTTTTATAGTATTACCATGGGCACTTGGTTCTCTAACTTCTCAGTTTCCTCATCTGTATGATGGCTACAACGCCACCTACTTGAGAGGCTGGCCACAAGGATTTGGTGAGCTAAGGCATGACAAGGCTTTGAGCAGTTCCTGGCACAGGGTGACTGCTGGGAACTCCTGGCTGAGAATGATTTCCCTGCCCCTGCAAGACGGAGCACCTGGGGCCTTCATGGGGGGTGGAGGCGAGTGTGCTGTGGTCAGCTCAGGCTATCGGAACAAAATTCCTAGGACTGGGTGACTTAAAGAACAGACATTTATGTTCTCACGGTTCTGTAGGGTACAGGTCCGAAATCAGGGCATCAACATGGTCAGGGGCTGGTGAGGACCCTCTTCCTGGTGTGCAGACAGCCGCCCTCCAACTGTGTGCTCACAGGCCCTCTTCTCCAGGCACATTCTTGCCCTGGATCTCTCTCTCTTTCCCTCTTCCTGTAAGGACAGTAGGCCTATTGGTCTGGACTCTGTCCTCATGATCTCATTTAAACTTTGTCATCTCCTAAAGACTGTGTACAGATACAGTCACCTTGGGGATTAAGGTGTCAGAATGTGACTTCGAGGAGGACACAATCCAGTCTATAGCAGAGTGGAACACACAGCTCCAAGAACCCAGATGCTGTAGAGGGTCCCAAGCAGTGACATGAAGACCCAGGATCTTCTTGGCCCTGCGGCTGGGGCTGGTTTCCCCAGTCAGTGGCTTGAGGTGGTAGAAAGGTTAATTCCAACCTGCTGGATATCACCCTGGCCTGGCAGGCTATTCTAAGCCCCAGCTCCTGTAATCCCAGGGTCAGGGGACACAGACCTCCAAAGATGAGGTCGAGGATGAATACAGAACCCATGCTGATGTGTCCCACACCCCTGAGGACCCCTGCTCCCCATCTCTCTGACCTTGCTGGAGGCTGTGTATTATAGTTGCCAAATGTCTATTTCCTGGGGTGCTATGTTCTGGGGCCAATGACATCCTTTTGTAAGGCTGCTGTCAAATTTAAACTTGAAAAATGGGCATGGTGGTGTTGGCCATAGTTTAGGTTCAGAGAGCTCCCCTCCAAGGCTGAAGCTAAGAGACTGTCAAAGCACATGGTAGGAGAGATATCCCAGGTTGGAGGTATAAGCTGGCACATTCTATCCCACCATGTGCTCAATAGATTCTCTCATAGTCCTACTGCTAAAGGTTATATTAGTTAGAACTCTTTCAGTTGTGAGTTACTTCCAAATCAGACTAGCAGAAAGAGAAATTATTAATGTAACTGGGCATCACCTTCAGGCATAGTTCGATCCAGGGGTTCAAACAATGTCATCAGGGATTTCTCTCTCTCTTGGCTCTCAGCTTGTCTCACTCTGTACTGGCTTTATTCTGTAGATGGGCTTTCTTCCTGTGTCAGGAAGGTGACAGCCAGTAACCTTAGATTCCCATTTTTCCAGCTTAATAAGTCTCTAGAAACATCATTTCTGTCTTTCATATTCCAGGAAGGACCCTTAACTGACTTGCTTGGGAGCATGCCCATTAATGAACCCATCCACATAGGGTCCTCTGACTTGGTGGCCTGTGATGCTTTCTGACCCCGACGTTCCTGGAAGTGGGGGAGGGAGTCATGATTGACAGCTACATCAACACCACCTGGAGGGAGCGGGGAGGGAAAGGGAATTGAGTATGCAAAGCCTTGGCTGTTCTTCTCCAAGGGACTTGCCCAGGGGGCTTTCATCTTCAGATCAGCATGTCAGTGCTGGAGTGTTAAAACGTTATTCAGTCTACCTGGCTCACTTGACAAAAGGGAGAGCTGAGGCCAAGGTAAATGCCTTGTTCAAAGTCATCCTGTGTTCTGCAGAGGCATGACATCATTCCTGGCTCCATCTCTAATTATTCCAGCCAAGAGCCAAGTGCGGTGGCCAAAGGGGTTGTCTGAGAGTCCCCTCTTCCCCTAGAGGCTTAGTGGGGAGCCAGAGGGTGAGGAGGGTCAGGCCAGAGGCTCCTCACTGATCAGCCCAAGGCATTTGTCTCCCTGACTCCTCAGCCTTCTCTGGATTGTAGGTCAGGAGCTCTCCACCCCAAGGACACTGCTGCTGGCTGTCAGGACCTGAGAAGGTGGGGCTGGGAGGCTGGCTAAGAAAGGGGGGGGGATTACAAAACAGGAAGGTGGGTCTCTGCGTTTGGGAATGAGTCATCAGAGGGTCTGAAAGACAGGCTAACCGAGGGGGTGGAGACGGCTTGGAAAAGCCGGGGGAATTCTGATCAGCATGGGACCCTCCAGCAGAGATATTTTCAGGTGTCCCATCTTAAGCAGGGGTCTTCACCCAGGGCAGGACATGAAGGCAGCTTCTTCCTCCTTCTGGCCACATGATCACAGCTTTCTTTTTGTCCCATGGGCACGTGGCCACCCAAACCTGCTTGCCCCTGTCCTCCATATGGCCCCTGCACCTACCGCTATGCCCCGCTCAAGGATTCTACCTCTAACCCAGTGGCTCTCGACTTCCATTTTGTCCCCCCACCCCCTGGGGACTTTTGACAATGTCTGGAGACATTTGGGCTGTGACCCCTGGCAGGGCGCTGGGAAGAACATCTAATGGGTAGAGGCTAGGGTTGCTGCTAAACACAGTAAGCTGCACAGAGCAGCCCCCAGAACAAAAAGAAGTATCCAGCCCATCTTAGGAATCACACTGAAGTTGCGGAGCCCTGCAAGTTAGGGCACCTGGCACAGTGGCTACACCCCAGTCCCCTCAGCCTCGCCCCAAGGAAAGCCGGTTTGCGCTGGTTCAAATCCGAGCTTCCCTGCTCCTGGCTGTGTGAGCTTGGGCAAGTAACTCAACCTGTGGACCTCTGTTTCTCATCTGTAAAATGGGACTCATAAGAGTACCTACTTCAGAGTGCCCTGAAGGTTAGATGAATACACACACACACACACACACACACACACTCACACACGTGCAGAGAGGTTAGAATGCCTGGCTCAGAGAAAGCTCTGTCTGCCAGTGATTATTCTTCTAATTAGGGGTCCTTACGGTTGAAGGTTGAATCTCCTCTAGGGTAAGTTTTGGAAATTTGTGTGCGCCATCGTGGGGCTGGAGTGGTGGGGAGCAGTCTTCTCCTGCAGTTCTGCCTGAGTATTTATGTATTGCGATACATGTTGTTTTATTATGAACTGTTTCTTTCTTTACAATATGGTCAAGGCATTAGATCGATTAAAAATATGTCTGTAGAGGGTGCTTGGGTGGCTCAGTGGCTTAAAGCCTCTGCCTTCAGCTCGGGTCATGATCTCAGGGTCCCGGGATCAGGGCTCACATCTGGCTCTCTGCTCCACGGGGAGCCTACTTCCTCCTCTCTCTCTGCCTGTCTCTCTGCCTGCTTGTGATCTCTCTGTCTGTGTCAAATGAATAAATAAAATCTGTAAAAAAAAAAAATAAATAAAAGAATTTGTTTTAAAAATATGTCTGTAGATTGGTTAACAAATTTACTTTTGGGTTGTTAAATTATTACACAACATATTATTTATTTATCCACTTGGTTGTTTTTTGTTTTTTTTTTTTAAGTAGTTCCCACACCCAACGTGGGACTTGACCTCACAACCTCGAGATCAAGCATGTTATGCCCTACTGACTGAGGAGGCCAGGGGCCCCTATTACACAGTATTTTAAAAATAACTTTTAAAAGGAGCATCGTTGGGGCTCACAGGGCTGAGAGGCACAGTTCTAGATAATGGAATCATACTGTCACTCCTGTTATTTTTGAGTGAGGGCAGCCCGCCCCCCTCCTACTAAAGACCTGGAATAGATGCCCACAGTTAAGCAATTCTCACCGGCTCTCCCCATCCCCTCCTCCAAGGGCCAGGATGGACGGGGTTCAACTCTGCCCTCCCCCACCCTCAACAGCCCCCAGCACAGTAAGTACAGGCCCAGAAGGGTGGACCTCAGAGCTGGGGAGCCCCCAGCCAGGGCAGGCACTCGGGCTCGCCTGCTGGTTGCCTGACCTGGAAAAAGGCTAAAGTTTTCCAAGGAAGGGTGTGGGTTGCTTCCCACCACACCCTCTGGCAGGCTCAGCCCTGGGATCCTGCATCTCAGGGCTGGTCTTGACTGGAGCCCCCCCC
>PITA01021334.1:0-32929 GCA_004023965.1 Spilogale gracilis
AAAAAAAAAAAAAAAAAAAAAGAAAGAAATACGGCATTTATGCAGCACAGTCAACAAACCCTAAACACAGAGCTCAAGGGTCGGTCAGAAAGGCCCTGTGCCCACAGAACTGGCACCCGCGTCAGCCCTCCTGCCCCTCCAGGCTCTACTTCCACCAGCCGTGCTTCTGGGGACTGTATCAACGCAGATATGCCACCACACTCCTACGGCTTCTCCCCTTCGTCGTGATGCTTCCTAAGCTCAACGTGCATTACTATGCATGGCTCAGCAGTACTTATACCAATCAAAACAGAACAGAAACAAAATTAGGAACAAAAATTAATAATACATATTCATAAAAGGAAAATCCACCCAGAAGCTGTAATTACAGACAAGTGTGTATCTACCAAGAAACTCAAAACATAGGGGCGTCTGGGGGGCTCGGTCATTAAGTGCCTACCTTCAGCTCAGGTCATGGTCCCAGAGTCCCAGGATCAACCCCACATCAGGCTCCCTGCTCGGCGGGAGGCCTGCTTCTCCCTCTCTCACTCCCCCTGCTTGTGTTCCCTTTCTGTGCTTCTCTGTCAGATAGATGATAGATAGATAGATAGATAGATAGATAGATAGAAAGAAAGAAAGAAAGAAAGAAAGAAAGAAAGAAAGAAAGAAAGAAAGAAAGAAAAAAAAAAAAGAAATTAGACACGGGGACACCTGGGTGGCTCAAGTGGTTAAACGACTGTCTTCCCTCTCTAGCTGTGTCAAATACATTTTTTTTTTTGTCAAATAAATTTTTTAAAAAATTAAAAGTTCTCAATGTTGGGGTGCCTGGGTGGCTCAGTCGTTGAGCATCTGCCTTCTAAAAAGATTTACTGTTTATTTTCAAAAATGAACATAGGATGACTGGGGAAATCATAGATAATGAAATCAAAGATGGACACCTGGGTGACTCAGTCAGTTAAGCGTCTGCTTTCAGCTCAGGTCATGACCCTGGGGTCCGGGGATCAAGCCCCGCCTTGGGCTCCTTGCTCACTAGGGGGCTGCTTCTCCCTCTGCCTGCCGCTCCCCTTGCTGTGTTCCCTTCTCTGAGAAATAAACAAAATCTTTAAAGAAAAAATTTTTTTTAAAAATCAAAGAGTCCAATAAACATCTGAAACGGGGGCGCCTGGGTGACTCAGTCAGTTAAGCCTCTGCCTTCGGCTCGGGTCATGATCTCGGGGTCCTGGGATCGAGGCTGCATCAGGCTCCCTGCTCAGCGGGAAGCCTGCTTCCCCACTCCCCCTGCTTGGGTTCCCTTTCTTACTCTCTGTGTCAAAAAAATAAATAAAATCTTTAAAAAATAAATAAGGGTTGCTTAGGGAACCAAATGGGACTGGGGACCCTGTGCCTGAGAACAAGTCCACACGGACAGCTCTCCTCAGAGACGGCCTGGCTGGTTCAGTCAGTAGGGCTCACGAGTCTCCATCTCCCGGTGGTGAGTTCAAGCCCCACTTTTGTAGGGAGCCTACATCACCAAAAAAACTGGGGGTGGGGGGCGGCTGGCTAGCTCAGGTGGTGCATCCTGTCACTTCGGACCTTGTGATGGTGAGTTCCAGTCGGACGCAGGCCACAGAGATTATTTAACCTATACATGGATCCACACATCTGAGCGACACACAGAGCGTGAGACCACCAGTGGGGGAGGAGAAGCAGGCCGCCAACGCTGGACTCGATCTCAGGACCCTGGGATGCTGACCTGAGCCGAAGGCAGACGCTTAACGGAGCCACCCAGGGGTCCCTTAACTACCATGTCGGAATATGTGTGACAGACCCAGTCACTACTGTCTGGTAATCCATCTTCTGTACTGAAAGGTTTTCTCTAAAAAATAAATTTTCTTAATGTATTTTCAAAGCACAAAAACACGGTGCATTTTTTATTTAGAAAGTCTTCAATATCACACCTTGAATAAAGGCCTCTAAAGAAGAGAAACAAAAATCTGACTGCGGAGAGGCGGCCTCGGAGCATCAGAAGCAAAAAGCAAGGGTGGGAAGGCAGCAAGGTCCGCGCAGGGGGCAGGCATTTCGGGATCTGCTCAAGGCCAGAGGAGGGGCACGGCGGGGCGCGGGTCGGGGGGAAAGAGTGCGTTTGGGCACTAACGGCTCTAAGCTAAGAGACCAGGTGAAGAGGGAGGCGGGCGGAGGGCCGGGCGGAACTGGGCACCTGGGCCCAGAAGCGAGGGCAGGGCCCGGCTCACGCCGCGGGCGGCGGTGGCGGGGAGCCGGGAAGGGTGAGGGCCTCGAGTCCCCAGGCCATGAGGACGACCTGCGGAAAGGAATCCAGTGGGGAGACCGCAGGGTTCCCCGAGACTGCAGACCAGGGAGGAGGCCCGGCAAGGCACCACCCCGGGCCAGAAGGGGGGCAGACGGCCGACGCCGGCCCGGGGAGGGCACCCGTCGGGGCTGGGAACCCATCGGGAAAGCCCGCTGCGCGGACAGGGCTGTTCAAGGGGGCTCCGAAAGTGCGGACGAGCCCGCCCGAGGGACGCCGGGGCGGGAGAGCCTGTGGGCCGGGGCGCCGCGGAGGTGACAAGGCACGGCCGACGCCCCGCGCCCGGAAGACCTCACGGCCACCGCCACCCCCGGCCGGCCCACACTCACCTCAGCATCGCAGCGGAGCCGCCGCCGGGCCGGCCCCGCGAGCCCCACCCGCCGCGCCAGACGTCCAGACCGGAAGTGACGCCCTCACCCCGCGTCCGAACCGGAAGCACGCTTGGGCCTCTCTAGGAAACGGACTCAGCGTCTCGCAGTAGCCACCCTCCTGGGGGAGCACGCCCTGCCGGGCCCTAAGTCAGGGGCGCCGCCGCCAGCCTGGAACCACAACCCGGAAGCGACAGAACCGAGGCTTTGTGACTTGGAGAAGCTCCCTTTAGAAGCCGCTAAAGGCACTGCAGCCAACCAAGTTCTCGGACTTTCCTTTGGACTTGGTTTGGCACCCTGAACGCGGCCCCCGCAAAGCCAGGTGCACCCCAGGGGGACGGCGTCCGTGGGTCCTCACTACTGCAGCACTCTCTTCCTGGTGGCACCTCGTGGTCCTGGTGACCACTCTAGCCGCGAGGGTGAAACTACTGGCCCTGTTTTCACCGCACCTGGGCGGTAGTGGGCAAACAGAAAAGCGAGACTGGAGGGCAAGTTTCACACTAGAAGACAAGTGCTGACCCTGACAGCAGGGAACCCGGTGGCAGCCACAGAAAGGACTTCTCCCTGAGATGGGTCTCCAGGAACTCCGGTCCACTGCCTGTCCACCTGCAGCCGGTACAAGCAGCATTCTAACTCACCCGGCCACCTACCTCTACTGTCCCCCACCCTCTTTGTCTCCATAGGAGCCTGCAGCCCCTGGGGCAGAGGGCTCTGGAAAGCAAGCATCTGTGAGCCCCCACTGCCATCTTTAAGCCTCAGTGGCTGAGCTCCCTAGGCCCCCACTCCCATCTCTAAGCCTCCTGGCTGAGCTCCCTGGGCCCCCACTCCCATCTCTAAGCCTCAGTGGCTGAGCTCCCTAGGCCCCCACTCCCATCTCTAAGCCTCAGTGGCTGAGCTCCCTGGGCCCCCACTCCCATCTCTAAGCCTCGTGGCTCAGCACCGTCAGCCCTGGTTCTACCAGTTTTGAGGAGCCTGTTGAAGTTTGGGACAAGGTACCATGGACAAAAACAGGACTCTGTCCTGGTCCTCCCACTGCAAGACAGCTTCCCGGCTCTCAACCTGTGGCTTCAGGAGCACCCCTCACCCTGAAGCACCCACACCCTCACACACATCCGCCAAGCGTTCAAGTTAATGCAGGTGAGTGGGGTCCTGTTCCTGCTGGTGGCAGGTGTCTGTTTTTCCCCCCAGGGATCAAGGTGGGAAGATACCTAGCACCCCCACCTCTTCTCTCCAGAGTTTTCAGTAATCACTGGTACAACCAACTTTATCTTTTCCCAACATCAAAAGCTATCCATGGCAGTCTTCCTGTCAAGAACCCTTCCCCTATGAAACCACGGGCAAGCACAGCTTAATGGCAGAAGGACAGACTTTATTGAGCCCCTCAACCCTAGTTCTCCTTCTCCTGCACAGTCTTGGTTCCCCGGAGACGCCCGGTCCGGCGGGCAGCAATAAGACCCACTTTGCGGCCAGCGGGGGCATCTCTGCGGATAGTAGAGGGTTTGCCGATGTGCTGGTGGTTGCCACCTCCAAAAGGATGCTCCACAGGCTGCAAAGAGAAAGATTCAATGAGTACAGGGGTGTGGACCCATCCACCTCAGGACCTGGGTAAAAGCAGGATCCACTGACCTGTGCCAACAGACCGTAACCCAGATTCTCGCACTACAGACCCTCTGTCACAGGAGAGACTCTCCAATAAGGACTTGTCCATCTAGCCTCCCCGTCCCCAATGCCTGCCCCAACTGCCCATTTCTGGGCTACTTACGTTCATGGCCACACCCCGCACGCGTGGCCAGCAATTCCTCTTGGCCTTATACTTGTGGTAGGCACGGCCAGCCTTCAGAATGGGTTTGTCAATGCGGCCCCCTCCAGCCACCACACCTGTTGGGAAGATCAGGCACCTCCCCTAAATTTCAGGACCCCATCAGGCAGAGCAACCTTGCCAGTGCCTCACCCCCACACGGATCACGGGGTTCCCAAAATCTCGCTAACATCGTCCCAATTACCCCCAAGCAGTAAATCCCTTTGCAGCCTAGCAGACCACCTCAAGTTTCTTCAAGACTGCTGGGGCAGCCAAACCAGGCCTTTGGGCACACCATCTGTACTGGCTGCCTCCGCCTACGGTTCTCCAGGGAAGTCCCCCTACTTTTCCCCATCTCAGCAAGCACATCAGTGTAACCTCCAAGCACCCAGAGGAAGGCTGACTTAGTCTGTCACACACATCTCAACCAGTGTTGCTTCTTTTGTAACGTTCCTTGGCGGGGGTACCTGGGCCGCTCGGCTGGTTGAGGATCCAGCTCTGGGCTCTGGTTGTGATCCCATGGGTCACAGATCCTAGCTGGGAGTCTGACTGAATAGTCTCTTCCTTGGATATCCTCACACCACGTGGTTTCTCAACTATTTCCTTCAGATTTTACTTGAGAGTGAGCACAAGGGGGGGTGGGAGTGCGTGCAGGGGAAGAGAGAGCAGAGTCCCCTCTAAGCAGGAGGCTTGATGCTGGGCTCAATTCCAGGACCCTGGAATCATGACTTAAACCAAACGCAGAACTGGCTACCCAGACACTCCTCAAATAAACCTCTTAAAAAAAACAAAATGAATGAAAGAAAGAAAGAAAGAAAGAGAAAGAAAGAAAGAGAGAGAGAGAGAGAGAAAGAGAGAGAGAGGGAGGGAGGGAGGGAGGGAGGGAGGAAGGAAGGAAGGAAGAAAGAAAGAAAATCCCTTGGCTTGGGGGTTGCCACAATTCAAAAGTTTTGCTGGAACAGCAAAAATAACCAGGTTTCAAATCTTTTTTTAAGGCGCGTACTAAGCGGCGCCTGGGTGGCTCAGTTGTTAAGCTGCTGCCTTCGCTCAGGTCGTGATCCCGGAGTCCCGGGATCGAGCCCCGCATCGGGCTCCCACTCCGCGGGGAGCCTGCTTCTCCGTCTGACCCTCTCCCCTCTCGTGCTCTCTCTCAAATAAATACACGTTTTTTATAAAAACGAAAGGCACTCACTAGGCAGCTTCAAGTCACGCACCCGGGAACACACTGGCGGCTAACTCCGCGGACGGGGCGCAGCAGCGGGGTGCGAGGGGCACCCCCAGCCCCAGCCCGTCTCCACGCCCCAGCCCTGCTGCGCGGCTTCCGGCCGGGGCCCAGCGGCCACTCACCGACCACAGCTCTGTTGGCTGAAGAAATGACCTTCTTCGAGCCGGAGGGCAGCTTCACGCGGGTCTTCTTGGTCTCCGGGTTGTGGGAGATGACGGTGGCGTAGTTTCCGGACGCTCGGGCCAACTTGCCCCGGTCACCGGGCTTCTCCTCCAGGCAGCACACGATGGTGCCCTCGGGCATGGTGCCCACCGGGAGCACATTGCCGATGTTGAGCTGGGCTGCGAGGAGAAGCGCCGCGGTGAGTGCCAGGCCGGGCCCGCGGCACGTGCGGCCACCCCGGCCCGGGCAGCTCACCCTTCTTGCCGCAGTACACGAACTGGCCGGTGTGGATGCCCTCGGCGGCGATGAACAGCTCCGTGCGCTTCTTAAACCGGTACGGGTCCCGGAAGACCACCTTGGCGAGCGGTGCGCCGCGGCCCGGGTCGTGGATGATGTCCTGCGGGCCGAGGGCGCGTGAGCGGCGGGTGCCCGCGAGTTGCCGCGGGTGCCCGCCCGCCCGGGGAGAGGGGCTGCTCGCACCTTCACGATGCCCTTAATGTAGCCGTGCCGCTCGGCGAAGTCCACGGCGCGCAGACGCGCGGCGCCCTTGCGGTGCTTCACGTGCGCGCGGAACACGGAGCCGGCGCCCTTTCTCTGCCCACGGATGACACGGCCCATGGCGGTCTGCAGGCGGCTCACGGTCAGCGCCCACGCAGCCCAGGAACCCCAGCCAGCCAGGCTTCAGGGGCCCGGCTCCCCAGCATCCTCCCTCCATGTCCCACCCCCTCCGCGCCCCCATCCCTGGCCAAGCGCCCCAGCTCTCTCTCGGGAGTCCCGCCGGGACCCCTAGCGGGCCCAGGACGGCGGATGGCGGCGGATGGCGCCAGGGCCGCCACGGCACACGCACGACCTACCTGCAGCGAACGCGGCCGGAAAAAGAAACCCGGCCGAGGAGCGCGGCCTTACCTTCCGGGGCGGGGCCGAGAGTCGCCGACCTTCCGGCAGGGCGGAGCGCGGAGCACGCCGGGACGTGTACCCGTTCCCCGCCCCCGGCCGGCCGCGGGGGCCTCCGCGCAGGCGCACGGGGGGACGGGTCCCGCGCGGTCCGGCTACCGGGTCTCCAGGCGCGCGCTGGTCGTGTGGGCGGCGCCCCGCGGGAGGCCGGCGGGGAGTCGGAGCCTCCCAGGAGTCTGCGGGCGGGCGAGCAGCCGCAGAGGCCCGGAGGGCCTCGCCCCGGGGCTGGGGTCGCAGGGCTCCCTCCTGCCGGTCACGGCCCCTTTCTTCGGTGGCTGTAGACTCCCGGCAGGGCGTTGGGCTGTGCCGGGGGGCGAGCGCGCCTTCCTGGGGTGAGGCGCTTCCCCGCACGGTGAGGGCACCCTCCTAAGGAAACGGGGGGAGCCCGGGGTCTGCACGACGGAGAGCGAATGCCCGACTCCCGCCGGCGCGGCCGCTCCGGGAACGCTGGGACGTGGTGCACCGCTGCGTTTGCGGAGAGGCCAGTGGCCGTACTGGCTGTTGGGGAGACGGAACTGGGGCGCGCCGCGGGGCCTCGGCGGGGGTCGAGGTGGTGGCCGGGGCGGGAACCTCAGCGGGGTTGCTGGGCCGCTCCCAGCTGCTGGAGGAGGGGAAGCCGCCCAGAAAGAGAGCAGAGCGGGGGGTCGGGAGGGGGAGAAGAAAGGGGTGAGCCAAGGAAGACTGGATAAGTGACCTTGGGGAGAGGGAACTCGAGGACTCTGCTCAAGACCCCGCGGGGAGGGTTGGGTGGGGTTGGAGCTGAGAAAGGAAACCGTCGGTGGAGAGCCCGGGGGGCTGTGAGTCGGCGGTAAAGAGCAGGCCAGGGCTGTGGGTGTGCAGGTGAAGCCGGTAGGGGAGGGGGAGTGGAGGCAGAGGTCCCCGCGGACAGAGGCCGGCTCTCAGGACTAGAGGTGAGGGTGTTCGCTAGCGCCAGTGTGGTCCGGTGGGCTTCGGAGGGCTGGAGGCCAGAATGACATCGTGGGAAGGTAAAAAGGGGAGGAAACCATGTGGCCACATGCGGAAACTACAGAGGAGCAGACAGGACTGGTGAGGCCCCAAGAGAGGCAACAAATGGGTTGGCAGGGATGGGGGATCAGGAGGCAGGGCCAGAGGCTGAGAGATACCTGGGCCTCCTTGGGACAGAATGAGGGGTTTTGAAGTCAGCCCAGGAAAGGCTCAGGCTAGAAAGGCAGAGAGTGGAATGGAGGTGAGGACAGTACTGGGACATTCAGGCTGTTGAGGGCCCGAGAAGGTCCCGTGGGTCTCTGGGATGGGATATGGTGGGGCAGGTCTCCCTACCCTCCCTCTCCTGGAGCTGGATGCAGCCAGAAGGTGGCTAACCAGGCCCACTGCAGGGTGTGGGTTCAGAGCCTTGCCATCAATAGATGGTCATTGACACGGTAAACAGGCAGAAGAAAAATTAAATTCCCTTCCTGTCTACAGCCCATGACAAGTCCTTAAAACAGGCAGAGTGATAATTTCTAGGAGCTCAGCTGCCTCGAAGCTAATACCTTGGTAAAGACAAAAGGCAATCTTAAGGGTCTCCTGGGGGGCTCAGTCATTAAGCGTCTGCCTTCAGCTCAGGTCATGATCCTGGAGTCCGGGGATCGAGCCCCGCATCGGGCTCCCTGCTCAGCAGGAAGCCAGTTTCTCCCTCTCTCACTCCCCCTGCTTATGTTCCCTCTCTGGCTGTGTTTCTCTCTGTCAAATAAATAAATAAAACCTTAAAAAAAAAAAAAGGCAATCTGAACCCAACCTCCAGGATCCTGTAAGTCTAGTTTAACATATAAAAAAGTCTTTGGAGGAGCCCCAGGGTGGCTCAGTCACTTGTCTGCCTTCGGCTCAGGTCATGATCTTGGGGTCCTGGGATTGAGCCCCATGTCTGTCTCCTCCTTCTCCCTTTGCTGCTCCCCCTGCTTGTCCTCTCTCTGGCTCTCTCCCTCAAATAAAATCTTAAAAATGCCTTGGAGGGGCGCCTGGACGGCACTGTTAGTTGAGTGATTGCCTTCGGCTCAGGTCATGATCCTGGAGACCCGGGATCGAGTCCCACATCAGGCTCCCTGCTCAGCGGGAAGCCTGCTTCTCCCTCTCTCACTCCCCCTGCTTGTGTTCCCTCTCTGGCTGTGTTTCTCTCTGTCAAATAAATAAATAAAATCTTTAAAAAAAAATGCCTTGGAGACTTCCTTTTTATCCCCACCCCCAAGATACATGTTTTCTATCGCCCGTCCCCAAGCATATGACCCATCAATACACATCTGAAGGTCTCATGACTGAGGTTTTACTAGACAATAATAAATTACTTTTTCCAAACAATAGCTAGCCCCTTCAGGGTCCTGGAAACCTTGCTTCCAAAATTTCTTGAGACTTAGGCTATCCATAATCCACTCCCAACTTGATAGTATATAATGGACCATTTCTCATGACCCCAGTGCAGCTCTTTCTGCCCATGGGTCCTGTCCCCATGCGTTAATAAAACCACTTTTTTTGCACCAGACATGTCTCGAGAATTCTTTCTTGGCCGTGGCTTCTAGCCCTATCTTTCCTACATCAGTCAGGGCCACAGTCTGATGAAATGGTCAGCAGTGTGCTAGCCCAAGGGTTCCGAGGAATGTCTCACAGCTGGGACCAGGGAAGCCTCAAGAAGAGCAGCTGCAGGGGGCTGGCTTGCGTGGGCTCCTCCTGAAAGCGTACCTGGACATGGCAGGCATGGACTTAAGGGAGGGCAGCCAGTGCTAGGGCTCTTGGAGGTGCAGGCATGCTCAGTGCATTTGCCCTTGCAAAAATGGGGTTTCTGGCTGATGTTCCCCCCACACAAACCCCCTTCAAAGTCCAGAGAACTCTCCCTACCCTGAAAGTCAACCTCCATGTGAGAGGCCAGCAAGCCTGGCACGCAGCAGGGACTCCATAAATCTAGGGCACCTGATGATGGGGCCTCTGTAGGAACAGCCGCACTGGGCACAGGGTTTCTAGGCCTCCAACAGGGGCCCATCTGCCATTACCACCAGACGAGACCCTCCCCACAGGGTACCTTTGCTCCTGCTGGTCTGCCCGCCACCCTTTTCTTACCATCCAAGGTCACCTCTTCCCAGCGATTCAAACTTTATTCTTCAAAATTCATTATTTCCAGGGCACCTGGGTGGCATGGTCGGGTAAGTTTCCCACTCCTGGTTTCGGTTCAGGTCATGATCTCAAGGTCATGAGATGGAGTCCCATGTCAGGCTCTGCACTCTGAGCAGTCGGCTTGAGATTCTCTCTCCTCCTGCCCCTCCCACTCGTGCTCTCAGAAAAAAAATTTTTTTCCAAAGTTGTTTTTTAAATGTTTCTCTTTTTTTTAAAGATTTATTTATTTATTTGACAGAGAGAGAGAGAGAGAGAGATCACAAGATATCACAAGTAGAGGCAGCGGAGAGAGGAGGGAAACAGGCTTCCTGTTGAGCAGAGAGCCCGATGCAGCCTCCATCCCAGGACCCTGAGATTATGACCCAAGGCGCCCTTAAATGTTTCTTTTCTTCTTTTTTTTAAGATTTTTTTTAAAGATTTTATTTATTGGGGTGCCTGGGTGGCTCAGTTGGTTGGGTGACTGCCTTCGGCTCAGGTCATGATCCCGGAGACCCGGGATCGAGTCCCACATCGGGCTCCCTGCTCAGCGGGAAGCCTGCTTCTCCCTCTCTCACTCCCCCTGCTTGTGTTCCCTCTCTGGCTGTGTTTCTCTCTGTCAAATAAATAAAATCTTAAAAAAAAATTTTTATTTATTTATTTGGCAGAGAGAGAGAGATCACAAGTAGGCAGGGAGGCAGGCAGAGAGAGGAGGAAGCAGGCTCCCTGCCGAGCAGAGAGCCCAACATGGGCCTCGATCCCAGGACCCTGAGATCATGACCTGAGCCAAAGGCAGAGGCTTAACCCACTGAGCCACATGGCGCCCTTAAGTGTTTCTTAAGAAAACAGGGTGGGGGGCAGGGCCAGTCCCTGGCTAGCTCAGCTGATAGAACTTGTGACTGTGGATCTCAGGGTCACAAGTTCAAGCCCCATATTGGGCATGGAGCCTATTTTAAGAAAAATATTTCTCGTTACATGCACGGAAGAATAATTCCGTATAAACGTGTGCCAGTGACCCTCTCTGTCTTGTTCCACTTGGCTCCCCACCCCAAGCATCAGCTGCCCTTAAAAGAACACTCTTCTGTCATCTTTTGTATAGAACAATAGTACTATCTTTTATAGGGTTATTGTGAGTTAAATCAGTGAATATACACAAAGAACATAAAGTGTGCCTACAAAAGTCATCAGGGCTGAGAAGTCAGAGTGGCTGCACTTGGGCACCAACGGGAAAGGTCCACGGAGGGCCACCAGAAGACAGCCCCACAAGGCTTTGAGGTCCCTGGGCAAAATCAGCTTGTTGACATGGGTGCTAGTTTCATAGGCATTTAGGACATGAAAATTCATCGTGCAGTATACTGAACATGTTTGTGTAATTTCTATGTATCGACTTTTTTAAGTGATGGTTTTTTTTAAAGTATCATGAAAACCAGTAAAAATTCCTGGGATGTCCAAAAGCTATGAGAGGGGAGGTGTCCAAGCCTGTATCTCCAAGCAGAAAAGAGGAGCCCAGTTAATACTTGGGGTAAAGTTGGAGTAAAAGGAACTTCTTATATATAAATATATGAAGCAAACAAAAAGTAAAGGGAAATATACATGTTGTGACAAACCTAACAAGTGAAAAAAAAGATGAATCACGTCTTCAAGAATGTTTTTAGTAGCTGAATGTGTGTACTGAAAGTTTTGGGGTTTTTTTAAAGATTTTATTTATTTATTTGACAGGGAGAGACACAGCTAGAGGGGGAACAGCGAGCAGGGAGCCCAATGCAGGGCTCGATCCCAGGGCTCCGGGACCATGACCTGAGCCGAAGGCAGACATTTAACGACTGAGCTACCCAGTCGTCCCTGAAAGTTTATATATGTATGTAAACAGACATACCTTGTTTTACTGTGGTTTGCAGATACTGTATTTTTTAATAAATTAAAGGTTTGTGGTGACCTTGAGGTGAACAAGTCTATTAATGCCTTATTTCCAATAGCATTTATTCATTTGTGTCTCTGTCACATTTTGATAATTCTTTCTTTTAAAGATTTTTAAAAATATTTTATTTATTTGGTTTTTTTTTAAGATTTTTTTTTTTATTTATTTGACAGCGAGAAACACAGCGAGAGAGGGAACACAAGCAAGGGGAGTGAGAGAGGGAGAAGCAGGCTTCCCGCCGAGCAGGGAGCCCAATGTGGGGCTCGATCCCGGGTCTCCGGGATCATGACCTGAGCCGAAGGCAGTCGCTCAACCAACTGAGCCACCCAGGCGTCCCTATTTATTTGTTTGAGAGAGAGAGAGAGTATGAGAGGGAAGAAGGTCAGAGGGAGAAGCAGACTCCCCGTGGAGCTGGCAACCCAATGCAGGACTCGATCCCCGGACTCCGGGATCATGACCTGAGCCGAAGGCAGTTGCTTAACCAACTGAGCCACCCAGGCGCCCTCTTTTAAAGATTTTTAAAAATTTATTTGCGGGTCCCTGGGTGGCTCAGTAGGTTAAAGCCTCTGCCTTCGGCTCAGGTCATGATCTTAGGGTCCTGGGATCTAGGCCCACATCGGGCTCTCTGCTCAACAAGGAGCCTGTTTCTTTGGCTCTCTCTGCCTGCCTCTCTGCCTGCTTGTGATCTCTCTGTCAAATAAATAAATAAAATCTTTTAAAAAAATTTATTTGCAAGATAGAGTGCATGAGCAGGGGGAGGGGCAGAGGGAGAGGGAGAAACAGACTCCCCTCAAAGCAAGAAGCCCAATTCAGGACTCGATTCCAGATCCCTGGGATCATGACCTGAGCCAAAGTCAGACACTTAATCTACTGAGCCACCCAGGTGCCCATACATTTTGATAATTCTTTATTTTAAAGATTTTATTTATTTATTTCACAGAGAGACAGTGAGAAAGGGACACAAGCAGAGGGAGAGAGAGAAGCAGGCTTCCGACTGAGCAGGGAGCCTGATGCAGGGCTCAGTCCTGGGACCCTGGGATCATGACCTGAGCCCAAGGCAGATGCTTAACGACTAAGCCAGGTGCCCTAATTCTTAAAATATTTTAAAACTTTTTCATCATTATATCTGTTACTAGTGATCTGTGATCAGTAATAGAACTTGATGGAAGTTTGGATGATTTTTTTTGCATTTTTTGGCAATAAAGATTTTTTAAAGATTTTATTTGTGGGGCGCCTGGGTGGTTCAATTGGTTGAGCGACTGCCTTCAGCTCATGTCATGACTCCGGAGACCCAGGACTGAGCCCCGTATTTGAGCCCCACATCGGGCTCCCTGCTCAGCGGGAAGCCTGCTTCTCCCTCTCTCACTTCCCCTGCTTGTGTTCCCTCTCTGGCTGTGTTTCTCTCTGTCAAATAAATACGATTATATTTGTTTATTTGTCAGAGAGAGCTCAAGCAAGGGGAGCAGCAGGCAGAGCGAGAAGCAGGCTCCCCACTGAGCAGGGAGCCCGATGCAGGTTTCTATCCCAGACCCCAGGGTCGTGATCCAAGCTGAAGGCAGACACTCAACCAACTGAGCCACACAGATGTCACAGCAATAAAATATTGTAAAGTTAAAGTATGTATGTTGCTTTTTTAGATATAATGCTATTGCACACTTTAATATACTACTGCATAAACATAACTTTTTTTTAAAAAGATTTTATTTATTTACTTGACAAGGAGAAACACAGCGGGAGAGGGAACACAAGCAGGGGGAGTGAGAGAGGGAGAAGCAGGCTTCCCGCCGAGCAGGGAGCCCGATGTGGGACTCGATCCCGGGTCTCCGGGATCATGACCTGAGCCGAAGGCAGTCACTTAATCAACTGAGCCACCCAGGCGCCCCCATAAACATAACTTTTAAAAAATGTATTTTTTAAGAGAGTGGGGGTTTGGGGGGGGCGGTGAAAGAAGAGTCTCAAGTCCACTCCATACAGAGGGACCTAAATCCCACAACCCTAGGTTCATGACCTGAGCCCAAACCAAGAGCTGGGTGCTCACCAACTGCACCAAGCTCCCCAGAGAGCGCAAGAACAGGGTGAGGAGCGGAGGGAGGAGGAGATAATCCCCAGCAGACCCTGTCGAGTGAAGAGCCCGATGTGGGGTTCAAACCCAAGACCCTGAGGTCATGACCTGAGCCAAAATCAAGCATCAGGCACTTAACCAACCGGGCCAATCAGAGGCCCCTCTAAACATAACTTCTATATGCACTGAGCAACCAAGAAATTCATTTCATGTGTTTTACTGCCATATTGGCTTTATCGCAGTGGTCTGGAACCAAACCTGCAGTATCTCCAAGGTATGCCCGTATACTTATATTAACATATGTGTAAGCACATATATATATACATATATATAAATTTTCCTAAGTATCCTGCAAAGTGTTTTCATTCTTTTTCAATTCCAAATCTGTTACAGTGCCCTTTATGATTTTCCTTTTCTCCCAGAGTTATTTAGTAGGTTGTTATTTAGTTTCCAAGCATATTTGTTTAAGCTATTTAACCATATCCAAATATGATGTCCGATTTTCAGGTGATGGGGCTTGTCCGACGCCTCCTTGACTGCCTCATAGATTTTAGCTATCGAGGCAACGTTCCCTGTTCAAAAAGGGGTAGCAGTCTCCGCTTTTGCACTTTTTTAAAACGAGAGAACATTTAAAGAAAAACATTTGATATATCATGAGTAAATAGTTTTGTTAAAGTTTTTAAGAATTACTCTGTGTAAGCATTTCTGCATCAACACAGATTATCCGTGTGCAGGGTCACGCCGCAAAGCAGTTTTAACCGAGTCTCAGAGAAGCTGGAAGACACGATGGGGAGGGGCTTTACAAAATGTGGGGGAGAGGGTGAAAGATACACGGGCCTCTCTATACTGCCTTTGCAACTTGCTGTGATGTTATGATTATTTATAAATAAAAAGTTAAAAGGGAGAGGGTTAGCCTCCAAACCGGGTTGCCTGGAATGACCCCCGGCCTTCTGGAGGCCCGCGCTAACGCGTCTGCTCCGCCGGCGTGCCCTCGGGGTCGGGAGCCCTCCGCCGGGACCCCGGACTCGCGCAGGGTTCGCCCGCGATCGGCGCCTGAGCGGCGCCCAGCACTCAGAGCGCTCGCCCACACCTGCCTGCAGCCCCAGGAGCCCGAGCGCGACTACCGAGGCGCGCGGTCCTCCGAGCCTCCTAGAGCGGCCCTGTGGCCGGTTTCCGGGGGCGGACCGGAAGCGGATGGCGGCCCCGGGCGGGGAAGCCCTGGCCGCGGGGCGGGCGTCGGAGCGGGGTGAGTGCGCTTCCGCGAGCCCGACTGGCCGAAGCTGCGGTCCGCACACAGGCCGTGCTGACCCGCAGCCGGCACCGCCCCTCGCTTGTCCTTCGGTTCCGCGCCGTAGGGAGGGCCCGGCTCCGCGTCCCCCGCACACCGACGGCGGCTGGAGCCGTGCGCCCCGGGTCCCGCGCCTTGCGTCGCAGAGCCGTCGCAGGGCTGGGAGACCCGGTGGCGGGAGCGCGCCCGCTCGGGAGCAGCAGGTGCAGGCCGGCGACCCCCGGGCGCGGCCTCTCCCCGGCCGGGCGTCCTCGGTCCGGCCGCAGGCCCGCCGACAGCCGCGAGGGTGCCCGCCGTGCCCGCAGGGCCCTGCTCGCGCGGGGGAAGCCCCGGGAGCGCATGCTGTACGCGCAGCGAGGCATTCGTGTCACCGAGGCAACGGGCAAGTAAGAAAGTCGGTTTCGATCATTGCAAGGGCCCTGCAGAAAAATGAGCCAAGAGGATAGGCTGTGGGAGATGAGGGTTCTTGCAGAAGTTAACTTGACGGCTGGGAGGCCTTGCTGATCCCTGGTCGGGCAAGGGAAGGGCACGAGAACGGCCTTTCGTTTGAGGCACAGAGAGAGCACCAGGCTGGCTGCAGGGTAGGAAGCAGGGGGCAAGGTGCGCCGGGCCGAGGACCGGAGGATTTATTCCAAATCCGGGGAAAGAATGACTCCTGCTGGTCCTCCAGGCCCCAACTAAGTGTGATCCCCCCAGACAGCCTTCCCCCGTCTAAGGGAGCCCCCGTCCCCTGGGTATTCGGTCCCTCGGGTTCTGAGCAGGAACCTGGTCTGTGTCGTCATTTCCCCTGCTCCACTTTTTCCGACTCAGCACCGTTTTTCTCTGATTAAAGACTTCTCCCTCGTTCCAAAGGGAGGCCTGAACTTGGGTTTTTTCTCCTTGGAACCAGAGGGCCCCTCCCTGAGGACATGCCCTTTCAAGATAGAAGCAAACAGAGACTAGCATGGGAACCTCCCTCCAAACTGTGGAGAATGGCATGTGTTGCGTTGAGGGCCAGGCCTTCCGAGCTGCGCATCCTCTTGAGATGCTCTGGGCGCCTTGTGGGGGGGGGGGGACAGCACCTCTGTCCGCAGGGGCCACCGCAATGGTCCAGGCAGGCCCTGCCCACAGACGGCCCTGAACACAAAGCCCGGTGCGGCGTGGCGCGACTCTGCTCTTTGCCTTTGCAGCTGTCCAGGCACAGGTGGCCCAGCGGGCCTCCAGATCATTGTGTGTAGCCTGTTACACTCTCACATGTTTAAAGGGCTTTCCTGCCACCTGCCACCTCGTGGCATTATAACTACAGGATTCTGTTAACTGATGGCCTAATAGAGACAGCACTTCACAAAGTGGCAGCTACTTAGGAGGCTCAAGCCCCACAGAAAAGTGTACCCCAGAGACCTCCGCCTAACCACAAGAGCTCAAGGATCCATTGAGGAAAGGACATGGAGACCAGGACCTACTCTGAACAGAATTGTACTTACTGTTTTGAAATAACCGTTCTCCGTCTGCAGCATGCATTTGTAGATAAGCGATAAGTTTTGGAGAAATCAGAAAAATGGAGGAAGGAAAATAAGAATCACCCAGAAAGAAACCAAGGTTAATGGACTGGGATATTGAGCAGCAGGCTTGTTTCATGTACTCATGTGGCAAGAACATTTTCTGGTGTGCCCCAACGTGGTCGCACCGGTTGCACAATCACCCACTGTGGTGGGCCACTCATTCATTCCACAGACGCTTGCTGAGCACATGCTTGTGTCAGGCCCTGCCCCAGGCTCTGGGGGCAGCATGAGTAACCGGCCTGCAGGCCTTCTCTCAAGGGGGGAAGGTGGAGAAGAAGCAAGTAGGTTGAGTGCGTTATGTCAATAGAGGTGAAGAAAAAGAAAACAGGAAAAAATAAATAAAATGGAGGGAGGGTGGGGAAGGAATTCTGGGGTGGGGGTGGCATTTTGCATAGGTTGGTCTAGGAGGACATCCCTGGGAAGATCAGGAGTGAGGGGTGGAGCCGTGTGGGTGAGCAGGTCTCCGGGTGCAGCTTCTTGGGATGTGAGGGGATCGTCTGGGCTCACCAGATGTTTGCCCCCTGTCTCACCCTTTCCTGTCTCTTCTGTATCTGGGTGGTCCTTCTGGGGGCAGGCACAGGGGTGGATGGGACTCAGGCCTGGGCTCCTTCCACTCAACACTCACTGTCCCCAGCGCCTGCTCTTGCCCTGACAGGGACCCTGGAAATGGCGGTCCGACTTGTGACGCCCACACTCCAGGTGAGTGCCCCCTCAGAGCCCTTTGGCTGCCTTCATCGCAAGCCCTCAGCTTTTCAGCCCTGAGCACCTTCCCAGGGGGCCCCAGGCCCATTCCTGTAGCTCCCATTCCTGCAGGTGAGTCACAGGATGCATTCTGTAAGCCAGGGGTCTGTCCCCTCCGTGTGAAACTGCACAGTGCTCTGTCACGCCCTTCCTGAGGCTTTGGGCAGAACTGGGCTGCCCAGCGTCTCCTGCAGCCCTTGGGCTTCCAGGGTTAGCCAGCAAGGTCAGGGTCCCTAGCCGCCCCCAGCCCCCCGCCCCAAGCACCTGTCTCGGTCCTGGTGTGAATGATCAGTCCTTCATACACACAGCTTTTGGCTTCTCTCCTCAAATCAGAGAGCCAGAGAACGGGACAGAACGCACCACTGTGTAGAGACTCGACCACCAACGTCTCAAGGGTGACCCCTCCTCATATCGCTGTTAGCCTGTGGAGAGGTATGACTCCCACCCGGCTTTACGGCAATAGGGCTGCTCCACTTTCCCGGGGGAGTGCTGAGGTGTCCCCTCGGTGCCAGGCCTTGGGGTGCAGTGGGGACCACAGAGACAGGCCTTGACTCCCCGAGCTGAACAGGTGCCCGACTGTCCCTGACCTGGTCCCTGCGCCCCCTGCCCAGAGAGCCCCAGACAGCAGGACGTGGCTGCCGGGAGCCGGCCCCGGCAACAGTCAGGGTTCCAGGAGGTGGTGACGGCGTCGGCGATACGAGATGAGAGAACCCCGAAGATTCTTTTCCGATCCCCTGCCAGGCATCTCCGCCGTGCTAGCTCTCAGTGTCTTTATTTATAGGCAACAAGTACAGAGGGTGATTTTTTTCTACACAGTGTCTTTGTTTGAGAAACATAGTGCTTTGATCAGCGAAACATGTTTTTGCAGGTGCACCTACCTACAGTTCAGAGTTAACTCCCTGAACCAAACCAAGGACATGTTGCTCAGTAAGGTTTTTTACAGTTTCTTACATTTGGTGCCTGGACGATAGGGGGTAGACTAATGATATGGTGTTTTTTAAGCAGGTCTTACAAACAAGAAGGCAATTGAAAGGCTTGGAGGAGTTGTGTACAAAGTTTAGCTACATTATTAATACGACGACCAAAAGTTAGTCTGGCATCAGGGAGAGAGATAACTTATTTTGCAAGACTAAAAGCACCTGCTCAAGCCTGTTTTCCATGACTGGGTACAGAACTCTTTATTTATGGATCCTTTGTGTGCGTGGCAATGCCCTTGTTAGCATAGTTTTATTTCTTATATTAAGCCCTTTATTTAACCATTTAAGAGCCCTGACAATCTCCCCCACAGAACTGCAGGATATCTAAGATTAAGCTATTATTAATGATGGTAAGTAGAAACAAAGCATCTTGCTATACACCAGACATGGCTTTTAAATGTCAAGCATTCCGTACAAAGAATGGCAAACAGGCGGGGTGGGGAAACCGCTGCCCCACGCACACTCCTCACACTTGGTGGGAGGGGCGGGGTTCTGTGCCTTGCAGAGGGCCATCACCTAACTGACCATGCGGGTGGCTCGAGGCATGGCGGGAGGGGCGGATCACGCACCGTCCCCGACACGTGGCCGTGTACTTCACAAGGATAGAGCGGAGTTGCCTGGCCCCTGGAACTATGGGCACGTGGCCTCGCTGGGTGAGGCTTCCCCATCCATCCCGGGGCTTGGCTCAGGGCAGCCCTGCCTCTTCCACTGGCCTCTTGGGGGAGTTGGTTCTTTTCCAGATTCAAAGTCCTGGGGCGCCTGAGTGGCTCAGTCGGCTGGGCATGTGCCTTTAGCTCGGGTCATGGTCCCAGGGTTGTGGGATCGAGTCCTAGCATCAGGCTTCTTGCTCATTGAGGAGCCTGCTTGTACTCTTTCTCTCTCTCTGGAAAATAAATAAATAAAATGTTTAAAAAAACACAAAACATCCAAATTCAAAGTCCCGCATGTTTGTGGAGGGAAGCTGGAGGGCTGCCCCCATCTCTCCATGGCCACCCAGCTGCCCCACTCTTGGGAAAGTAGGTGTTCCCAGTCCATTCCAAGTGCCATGTGTCCCCTAAGGCCTCCAGCCCTGCAGCGGGGCACCCTTCTGCCCCCTGACCTGCTGACTGCTCTCCTCCTTGCCTGTAGGCTTTCTCAGCTTGATCTCCCTCTTGGAGCAAGGCGAAGAGCCAGGGCTTTGATTCTGCAGGTGCCCCAGGTGTGGGGTCCACAGCCAGCCAGTGCCCAGGGAAGCGCAAGGCACGGCAAGGCCTGGTCTTCACACAACGTTTTGTAGCCCCCTGGGTGCTTGGGCAGTGGGGAGCTCAGCAGCAGGGCCAGACTTCCTGCTAGACCCCTTGCTTGTCATCCAGAGCAATCCAGGACTAACTGCGAGGACCCAAGTGCATGAAATGTCCTTCCCAGTTGTCTGAGGTGTCGAGCCAGGTCTCGGGGAGCAGTGGGTGTATGAGGAGGACCCAGCAGGGAAGACCCTCGAGCTACTTGGGTTCTCCGAGCCAGGGCCTGGGGTCCGGACTGCAGAGGGTGCAGAAAGGGAAGGGAGACACCCTGCGGTCCATGGGGCCCGACTGGGCAGGAGCCTGATGCATCTGCCGAGTGAGCGGTGGGTGAGTGCTCGGAGGAAGGGGGGAGCAAAGGACAGCAGCAGCCCCCACTCTACAGACATCACTCCTGCCTCAAGCCTTTGGACCAAGCCTGTGCCCTCCCTTCTCCCCGCTGCCTCTCCCCATTCAGGAGCGCCTCTCCGAAGCCAACTTCCCACAGTGTCCAAGCCCTTATTAACCTTTCTTTGAGGTCCCCTTTCTTACACGGACCCTGGTTACAGAGTCTTGGAAGAAGTTCCCTATTTCTTTGACAAAAAGATTCTGTCTTCAAATCACAGTTTCTTTTATGAATATAGAGGTTAGGCCGTCTTTGCATTTTCTGCTCATTTTTCCAGATTCTAGGCTGGAGGCTGGGATCAAGGAATGGTCTGTGAGGAGAGTGTCCTCCAAGCAGTTGGGCACGGTTTGGGGGCACCTCCCTAGGGGGAGGCCCAAGTGCCCCCAAGTGTGGGATGGCAGTGCTGAGGATGGGTCAGGTAGACGAGCCCTCGACCCTAAGGCAGGCGACCTTTGTCTGTCCCCCGTGGCCCTGGTGGAGGTTAACCCGAGGCCCAGGCCCCTTGGCTGCTGTAGGGCAGAGGGTGGACGGGGTGCCTGCGGCTCGGCCTTCAGGTACAAGTCGCTGCTGCTCCGGCACCAGGTCGTCCACACTGGGGCCAAGCCCTTCCCGAGCGGCAGGTGCGTTGAGGCCTTCAGGCAGAGCGCCCAGCTGACCGCCCAGCACAGGGTCCACACCGGGAGAAGGCGCGCGCGTGCGGCGAGTGCGGGAAGGCCTTTGGCTGCAGGTTCACGCTCACCGAGCACGGCGCCTGCGCAGCGGGGAGAGGCCGGACCGTGCCTGCAGTGCAGCCAGTGCTTCATCCGGGGCCCTAGCTGCTCAAGCACCGGCGATTGCACACGCGGGAAGGACCCGGTATGGACCGCGGCCACTAGGCTGCCCCGCTCGGCGCAGCGCAGAACCCCTGAAGCCTGCTCCTCCCTCTCTCACTCCCCCTGCTTGTGCTCCCTCTCTGGCTGTGTTTCTGTCAAATAAATAAAATCTTCAAAAAAATAGAACACTTCTTACCTTCAGGTTTGTGCTTTATATTTGATTCTGAGCTTACCAACCATCCTACGGGCACCGATCCGTTAACCTGGCACCTGAGTCGGAGCAGGCTGCCCTAATCAGACACATGCAGTCCCCCCCACCCGGGGCACGGCAGATTTCCCCTGCTCTTGTATAGCTCCAAGTGACACAGTTTCCTTCTGGGTGGCGCGTGTGGTGTTCCCTGGTACGGTTCTAGTGATCACAACCTATAGGGCTTGGGGCCAGTCCTCGGGGGACGGAAGCCTGAAATGCCAACCTAGGGTTACGGTTAGGGCCTGGGGGCCTGGTAGGCACTATCTGCAGGCGCTGATGCAAGCTCCCCAGGGGGCCCAGTTGAGGGCACGGGTCTGGCTGACCGTCAGCTCCGGGCTTGTGTCCAGGGAGGCCACCGAAGTAGGGCTGGTTTCCGGGGGGCATGGCAGATTTCTCCTGCTCCCAACCCTTTGCGCAGCTCCAAGTTGTGTGGTATCCTTCTGGGTGGTGGGCAGGGTCCCTTGGTATGGCTCTGGTGTCCCCGACCAGCAGGGCTTGGTGGCCAGACCTCTGGGGACAGAATCTTGAAGCACCAGCCCTGGGTGGCGGTAGTTGTCTGGACAGCGGGCAGGCGTGGAGCATATTTGGTGTGTTTCCTAGATGCGAAGAGAAGTCGATCCGGCGGGCCAGGACTCCCCCTGTGCCAGTAACAGTCACTAAATACTGTGATTGGGTCAGTGTCTGAGGGCTGTCGTAACCAGGTACCAGAAGCGAAGCGGCTGAAATGACAGCGATCTGTTCTCCCCCCAGGCTGGAGTCTGGAAGTCTAGGGTGCAGGCGCTGGCAGGGCCTCGCTCCTGAGGTTCTGGGTTGAAGAGGCCTCCCTGCGTCTTCCAGCGTCCAGTGATGCCCCCCCCCCGGCCTCCCGTGGCCTACAGCTGAGGCCACACCTCGCTGCCATCCTCTGCACCCCTGCCCATCAGTCATAGGGGGCTAAGAACCCACTCTCCTCCACGATGACTTCGTTTTAATGTGTGTCTTGATTGCACCTGCCAAGACCCGGTGCCACATGAAGTCGCGTTCATGGTTGCCAGGGGTTAGGGCTCGACCTGTATTTTGTGGGGGACGCTATTCTATCTATAACATGGATTAAATCAGCCTTTCTGTTCAAATGTTCCATGTCTACTGCGTTTTTGGTTCTAATGGGTTTAATTTCTTCTGGGCGGTCTGAGGCACACAGAGAACGTGAGCAGACAGTGCCGAGTTTCTGCCTCAGCCCCCGCCTTCCTGCACAACTTGCCCTGGGGCTGACCTCCTGTCTGCACGTGGGGCATTTATTTTCTAATCGACAGATAAGAAAATTTGGGTACACTCACGTTGAATGAAGTCTGTACTTTCCACGAGGGGTCCCTGTTGGTGTCGTGCATCCCATGGGTTTGGGAAGATAGAGAATGACATGCACCTGCCATGATGGCATCAGACAGGGGAGGTCCTCTGCCCCCCAAGCCCCTGTGCTCTGCCTGCTCGTCCCCCCCCCCGCCCCCGCTGGCCAGAGACGAGCACTCATCTGCTCAAGCCGCCAGAGCCGTGCCTTTTCCAGAAAGCCAGAGAGTGGACCTCATACAGGAGGCAGGCTTTTTGTGTTAAGGATTTTATTTATGTGCTGCAGGGGCAGAGGGAGAGCGAGAGAGAGAGTCTCAAGCAGACTCCCTGCTGAGCACAGAGCCCCATGTGGAGATCCATCTCGGGACCCCAAGATTTACGACCAGAGTGGAAATCAGAAGTCAGATGCCGAACTGACTAAGAATGACTGAGCCACCCAGGCGCCCCGCACCCCTGCTCTTCTTGAGGACTTCCTCCTATAATATTTTGGCTCCTTGCTAATGTTTTTCAAGCTATCATGTAGTTATTTTTCTTAAAGCGTGTCACACAATCTGTGCCTCTTTATCTTTTACCAGGGCAATTTAAGGGCTGTCCTCGCATGTCCCCGTCTGGGCTCTGAGCGTGGCCCAGGGTGTGGGCAGGTGCTGGGCTTGCTCAGAGGAGCCCTTCCCTGTAGTATCCTCAGAGGGAACCAGACTCAGAGTCTGGCCGTGAACCCACACTCATGCTGGCCAGTCATGGACTTGCCCCTGGTGACCTGACTCAGGCCTGCGGGGAGGGGGGCGTGTGCCCGTCTTCCCCATGGGAGCCAGCACTGGCAGGATGGGGCGGGCCTGGGGAAGTAGGCTCAGGGCCCGCTCAGAAGATCAGTCTCAGAGGAACGCGGGGAGCCGCTGTCCCCACGGTGGGGAGCAGGTAGCCCCTCCCAGGGGAACAGTCACAAGAGGTGGTTGGGCGAGACTTCCCACCTCTTGAGGCCGGGGAGACATCAGCCTGGACCCAGAAGCTTATGCCCTTGGATTCATGGTGGGGCCTAAGCAAGTCCCTCTTCTTCCAGGGGTCCTATTTCTCCTTCTCTGCCCCCGGCTGCACCTGGTTCCTGACCTGGTGAGTTGAAGGCGGCCCCTCCTAGGAATACCAGCGGTTGACTGAGGACCTTGTGAGCGAGAGGCCCGGTAGCCTTCAATGGGGGACCCTCCAGGGGCTGGAGACAGTGATCTGGGACCAGCGACAGCCCACTCAAAGCAAGTGGGGCGGGTGGCCAGCCCTGCTGCTTCTAGCCAGTCTGTGGGGCACAGAGACGAGGGCTGTGCCCAGAGGTACTCCACTCCAGGCGGGTGGGGCAGACCGCAGGGGGGCGGCCAGGGGAGGGCACCTGCAGGCTTTGCTGGGGAGCTCGGTACAGGGGTCACACTCCTGGATCCAGCGTGCTGTGGGCTGCGTGGGTTTCCAGCCTCCGAAGCCTCAGACTCCCCTTTATGAGGGCTGATGGCCCCCATCTCTAGGAGCAGAAGGGTGGGAGGCCTGGCCAGCAGACTCACTCAGGCCAGGCCAGGAGGGTGGCTGTTGCTTAAAGCACAGCCCCTGTGAAGAAGGTGCCCACGTTCATGGCCCCCGCTGTGGGGTCCCGCCGCCAGCCTCTGGCAGTGACCCTCCTCCCGCCCTGTCCCCCGTCCCTACAGATACATGACCTTCCTGGAGCTGTTCCTACAGATGGCAGAGAAGCACTTCCTGGTGGGACACAGGGTCCCCTACGACGTCTTCACCGACTGGCCAGTAGCCATGCCCTCTGTGCCCCCCTGGGAGGGCCAGAGACTGGTGCTCCTTGAGGTCCCCGGAGCCCGTGCTGGGAGGACGTGTCCATGCACCGCATGGAGATGGTCAGCGACTTCTCCCAGGAGCGCTTCCTCCGTGACGGGGACCACCCGGTGTGCGTGGACATGAAGTTCAGTGGCCACGTGGGTGTGGAGGCCCTGCCCCCCTCCTGGGCCCCCTGCACCCCGGCTTCTACAGGGTCATGAGGACCTTCAGCTGCGAGCGTGGCCGCAGGCCCAGGCTCCCAGTCCAAGCGGCCAGGGTGACTTTTACTACACAGGAGGCTGGTTTTTTTTTTTTTTTTTTTTTTAAGATTTTACTTGTTTATTTGACAGAAACACAGCGAGAGAGGGAACACAAGCAGGGGGAGTGAGAGAGGGAGAAGCAGGCTTCCCGCCGAGCAGGGAGCCCGATGTGGGGCTCGATCCCGGGTCTCTGGGATGATGACCTGAGCGGAAGGCAGTCGCCCAACCAACTGAGCCACCCAGGCGCCCCCCACAGGAGGCTTTTTTGGGGGGTGGGTGGCCGAGGCTCACCGACTGACCTCGGCCTGTCACCAGGCGATGGCGGTGGACGGGGCCAGTGGGATCGAGGCTCTGTGGCAGCAGCCAGGGGCGGGAGCTGGCCCTCACCCTCAGGACCGGCCTGGGAAGGGTGGCGCAGGGACAGCCCGTGAAAGTGGCCCTCCACACCGCTGCCTTGAATCATGATGTCCGCAGTCTGCTTTAAAATATTCCAGCACAAACGTGGCAGGGGGGCAGCGACGCGGCAGCCGCTGTCGGAGGTGGGCTGAGAGCGCGGAGCTTTGCGGGACTTTCGGATACACGATAGTAGCGCGTTTAAAAGATTTAAAATGAACACTTCCTCCACCCTCACAACAGGCTGCAAATAGGAAGGAAAACACATTTCTCTGCACATTCATGCACGTAGTATATAGCGTGTGGAAAGAAACACGGGACGCTTCTGCTCCTTCACTGGTTGACGCAGAGGGTGAGACTGGAGGAGGAGAGACTGTGGGTTCTGTTCTTAGTTATAAAGTATTGTCTTTTTAAAAATAGGCAAGCAGTCCTTTTGCAATGAGACATTTAAGGAAGAAAAAGAAAATCATGACTACCAGGAGACACCCTGCCTAATTCCAAACAAAATGACGCAGTTCCCTGAGAGCCAGGGCAGCACCTCACTCTTCGCGGCCCTCCTGTGGAAGGCCCTGAGCCCCCGGGGCAGCCCAGCCCCTCTCTGGAGCCACGTCCCAGGGCTGCTCCTGTCCAGCCATCAGCCTGTTCCCGGATGCCCTCCCAGGCAGCGCCCCGGCCTCAGTCTCCGCCAGCCCAGTCCAGCACAAATGGAACGCCGGCCACCAGGGTCATGTTAAACGTATTAGTCACATAAAAACAACAACAAGAAATGGAATTAAATTTAGTGATATATTTATGCTAACACATCTAAAATTTAATTTGAACATGTAATCAACATAAAAATCCTTGGTGAGATAGCACCGTCCTTTTCCACACTAGGCCTTGGATATCAGTGTTTCCTTTGCACTTAGAGCGCCTCTCAGTTTGGACCGGACACACTTCACGTGCTTGTCAGTGGCACTGGGACTGTGGCCATGGCCCGGGCGGTGCGGGTCAGACTGAAGGGCCTCCCTGGCCCTGCTCTGGGACAAGCCTTCCCCGCGGCCCCTTTCCCTGGGGGCTGCAGCTTCCCCCACTCTCTGCTGCAGACCGATAGGGGCAGGGGGGTCGGCATGCCCTTTGTACCTTAAGAGTTAAATCAAGGAGCAGGTCAGCAGGCTCCTGACCATCGGGTCTGCTGCCAGCTCACCCAGATTCCTACACAACAGGGAAAATGTCTGTTCCCACCGAGAGCAGCAGCTGCCTGTGACCTTGAGCAGACCCCACGCCAGGGGCCTCCAGCTGGGTAGTGAGCCCCCCCCCAGCTTCCTGCAGCCAGCAGAGGGATGAAGTTTGCAGTCAGGACTGAGACCTGAAACCAGACCACGTCGTTGAGCATAGGAAGGGATTCACCTTACTGTCTAAAGTCTGAATTCTATTGAGGATTTTTTTTTTTTTTTAACGATTTTAAGCCGTCTGGGGCGCCTGCGTGGGTCAGTGGGTTAAAGCCTCTGCCTTCGGCTCGGGTTGTGATCTCAGGGTCCTGGGATGGAGGCCCACATCGGGCTCTCTGCTCAGTGGGGAACCTGCTTCCTCCTCTCTCTCTGCCCGCCTCTCTGCCTACTTGTGATCTCTCTGTCAAATAAATAAATAAAATCTTAAAAGAGAAAAAAAGATTTTAAGCGGTCTCTTCCCCCAGTGTGGGGCTTGAACCTACAACCCTGAGATTAAGAGTGGCACACTCCCCCCGCTGAGCCCGCCAGGCGCCCCTTTTGGAAGTTTTCCAAGGTGTGTGGTCTGGCCCAGGAGAAAAGCTTGCCATGAGCTGAGCCGGCCACCTCCTTCCCCTGAGGCCCAAGCAGGCACGCTGGGTCGCGTGGCATCGATCCCTCACTGTGAACTCTACTTCAAAATATCTTACTTATTTATTTATGGGAGAGAGAGTGTGCGTGCACAGGGGTGGGGAAGGAGCAGAGGAGGAGGAGGGGGAAAGAATCTCAAGCAGACTCCTCACTGAGTGCGGAGCCTGATGCCGGGCTGGATCTCACCACCCTGAGATCATGACCTGGGCCAGAACCAAGAGGGGCTGCTTCACCAGCTGAGCCTCAGGCGCCCCTCATCCCTCCCTCTGAACTTTAAAAACGATGAGTCTGTCAGCCTGTTGGATACTGCCTGCCTGTCCCCATCCTCCTCTCCAGCCCAATGTCACACCTGGGCCTGTGCTCAGCCGGAACTGATACACTCCCCTCAGCAGACCCTCCATCCCGGCCCCCACCCCAACAGCTGGTAGGGGAGACAGAGGGCCTGTGGGTAAGAGGGGTGAGCCAGGCTCAGAACCCAGCAATACCCTGAACCAGCGAGGGACTGTGGCCCCTGTCCAGCTGCCCAAGAACTAACCAGGCCATGCAGGGTGGGAGTGCGCTAGCTGAGGGGGATAGGGGAAGGTGGGGAGCCGCCCCCATACGTGGGGAGGGGGGCTGTGACAGGCCAGGAGCTGTTCTGGACCCTGGAGGTACCGCCCCGAACTAGGGACACTGTCCCTGCAGAAGCCCAACAGGTGAAGAGAGAGTTTCAGCCTGCGCACCCCTTCCGGGAAAGGCTCAGGGCTCTGGGGGTGCTGGGCTGCCCCTGTCATCCGAGGACATGCGGGACCGTCCTCCTGTCCCTGCACTGGACTGTTCCCCGGGGTGTCTCCCGTCAGAGGCCTGGCAGGCTGTGAGGCACCCCTCCCAAGGGAGACACCCACGGTCGTCTATGGGTGCCCCTCATGCAAGCAGACGGCAGCAAGCCAGGAAGGCCCGGGCTGCCAGAAGAGCGCAAGGGCCCACCACCTGCCGGGCCAACAGGTCTGCGGCGCCCAGGGACAAGGGGCTCCGCGGGCCCGCTGCTCCTGGCTTCCCGAGGCCTCTGTAAGTCCACGCTCCGCGGTGAAGACTCGCTCCCCGCGGGTCGGGACCGCCAGTGCGCACCCGGGCTTCTTCCTGGAAGCGCTTGGCTCGGATGGGGACCTGCAGCGCGGCTGGGAAGCATCGTCCCCAGGGCTTCCCCACCGTCCATTCCCCGGTTTACGACGCCCCCTGAGCGTAAGCAGAGAGGGGTGGGGCTGGCCGAGCTGCGCTCGGAGCCGCAGGGGTGCACGGGGGAGCGCTACGACCTCGAGGCTCGGGCCGGGAGGGGGTGTCTCCGGAGGCCCCGCAAGACGGTCTTCCCTAGGTCCAGCCCTCGGAGGGGGGAACGCGGAGCGCATCCGTGCTTTGCCCTCCCCGGGCTTGCGCCCCATTTCCGGGACGCTGCCAGGGACTCCAGGACTTGGGTCGCCGACCGGTCGGGCGTTAGGTCCCGCCCCTCGGGAAAGTTCTGCGCATCCTCGACCCCGGCCTCCCGCCTCCGGGGCGCCTCGCGTCGGCCGCAGGCTCCCCGCGCCGCCCGCCGGGTGCTAACGGGGCCCTCGGCCGAGACCCCCAGGCAGCCAGGGAACACGGGCCGGCTGCCCTCGGCTCCTCTGCCCTCCTCCGCAGCTGGCCGCTCGCCCGTGCCCTCGCTGCTCGGGGTCGGGCCGTCTCCGCCGCCCGGTGCCCGGAACGTGCCCAGCGGGAGCCTTCTGTAGAAAAGCCCGGGCACAGGTGCGGTGCGGGGACCAGCGGGCCGGCGGGGGCAACCCCCAGGCTCCCCACCTGCTTCGCCCGGATCCGCTCAGCCCTGCCACCCGCGTGTCCTTCGCCTCCCGGGGCCGCGAGACCCTGGCCCCGCCCCTCCAGGGGCCCCGCCCCTTCCCCCGCGCCGGGGCAGTTCGGCTGGGAACCACCGAGACGGCCGAGCCTCCGAGCCGCCCAGAACGGCCGGAAGTCTGGGAGACGGAGGGGAGCGTGCGTCGAGGGTCCGTTTCCGGCTCTGTCGCGCGTTTCCAGCCTCGGGCGGCCCGCGGGGAGGGTGAGTGGGCGCGTCGGGCGCGGGCTCGGGTCTCGGCGGCTGACGCGCTCCTCGGCCCGGGGCGAGTGGCAGGGACGGTCGGAGCGCCGCGGGGCGAGCGGCTGGGGCCCGGGGGAGGCGGCGTCCGGCCGCGTAGCCCCGTGCTGGCCGCGGCCGTGCCCCCAGGTGTAGGCCTGCTCGGCGCGGGGCACCCCATTCCGCCTCCTTCCCCCTCGGCTTCAGTGACAGTGGCAGAAAGGGCCGTGCCTGCGGTAGGCGGGAAGTCCGCCGTCTCCGAGTTGCCGCTGCGGCGCAGGGCCTGCCCTTCCCCGCCGGCGCCGCTGCTGCCCGAGTGCGCTGCAGGGCACGCACAGTCTGGGGCCCTGGGCCGCCGTGCTCCAGCCGCTCTCCGAGCCGGAAGCTCCCCCAGGAAGCCCACTTGTGGCTCAGAGCCAGGGGAATACCTGGGGAGGGGGCCGCGTTGACGGAGGCGGCGGGGTTCCTGCGTCCGCGCCCTGCCCCCTGTCATCCCTTGTTCTGGTGCCTTCTAACACACGACCCCTTCCCGGGCCGCCTCGGACCCGCTCCACCGACTCCTGGGCCCTGTCCCTCCTTGCTTCAGCGCCCCTGCCTGCCCCATCCCCGCCTGCAGCCGCGCCGTGTGGTGAGCTCCTCTGGGACGGGACCCATCAAACTAAACCAGAATCCCCTAGTTGAAGTGCTTTGGGAGTCTCTTCCGCTGGGCATAGACCTGGTGGTTCAACTCTTCAGGCTGCTTCCTGGAGGCAGAGTTGCCCTGTGCATGGCTGCTGCCCCTTGCTTGGTCTGCACCTGGTCGAGGTGCAGGGAGCCTCAGGGGGGCAGAGGCTGTGGCCAAGAACACTAGGGTTTGAGGTAAAGGATCGGAGAACACGGACCCACCCAGTAAGCCTGGAAATCAGGGGTGGGCGTCCTCCAGCACCCTGACCTCCGACCCCTTCATAACTGCCAACAGGTTCGCAGGCGGGGACCCATGGATGCCCACCCACCGAGCCTCATGGTAGGAGTCTGACTTGTGAGGGCCCCTACCTCTTCCTCTGGGAACCCACCCTGCCACTGGGCCTGGTCCTAGACCCTCAGTTGACCCCTTGTGGCGCTTGCCAGGCTCGGAGTGAGTACACCCCTGCTGAGACTGAGCCCTGCGCTGCCGGAGGCCCTTCTGGGGGGAGGTTTGCAGAGCACCATGACTGGCTCCCTTCTTCTGCACACTGTCCCTCCCCTCCAGCTTTAGAGCTTGGTCTCACCCAGCCCGTGGCGCGTGTGCCTGAGACACACCGTGAGGTGGAGCCAGAATGGGCTGGCACCCAGGGTTCCCTGGGGTGCTGGTGTGTGTCTTTTCAGGAGGCTGTGACGTTCGGCGATGTGGCTGTACACTTCTCGAGGGAGGAGTGGCAGTGTCTGGACCCTGGCCAGAGGGCCCTCTACAAGGAAGTGATGCTGGAGAACCACAGCAGTGTGGCTGGCCTCGGTAAGGCTGCATCTCGCGGTCCCTCCCGAGTCACTGGTCAGCACCCACTTAGCCGGGTCCTGTCCGAAGCCGGAGGGATGGCGGCCGTGGGTCTTTCTAGGTCAGGAGCTGACCCTGGGGACGTCGTGGCGAGTCCTGTGCATTATAAATAATTGTTTCCATGTTGTTATGTTTGTTAACTTTGTGGGGTCAGAGTTTAATGAAATTATGTCCATTAGTTTTTGCCTTATGGGTTGTACCTTTGAAATTTTATATAAAAGTTCTTTCCTATTCCAAGGTCACAGAGACAGTGTGTATGCTTTCCTGTGGAGTTTATAGTTTGTCTTTCTCACGTAGATCTGGGGTCCACGTCTGTGTCGAGTTGAGTAGGAGTCCAACCTTTTCCATTGATTTGTAGAGCTACCTGTCTCGTCTCATGGGTGACAGTGTTTCTGAGCTGGCCTCATAGTGTGTCTTAATGCCGGGTAGGACAACTTCCCTTTTTAGTTGTTTTTAAGATTTCACTGACCGGGGCTCCTGGGTGGCTCAGACGTTGGGCGCCTGTCTTCAGCTCGGGTCATGATCCCAGGGTCCTGGAATCGAACTCCACTTCAGGCTCTCTGCTCAGCAGGAAGCCTGCTTCTCCCTCTCCCGCTTCCCCTGCCTGAGTTCCCTCTCTCATTGACTCTCTCTGTCAAATAAATAGATAAAATCTTAATTTAAAAAATTTTTTTCACTACGTACTCATGGGTAGTGGGGTAATTCTTTCATGTAAATTTAAAGTAAGTTTAAGTTTTTCAATTCTTGGAACTAGAATTTTTATTGGGGGTGCTTTGAATCTGTAGACCTCCCCAGAGAAGAGCTAACCTCTTTCTCGTATTAGCTGTTCCCATCCAAGACCATGGGATGTGTCTCCATTTACTCCGTTTGCCTTCTGCGTACTTGTTAGGGTTCTGGGAGTTTCTTCAGACTGGTCTGGTACCTTTTAGGTGCTTTATTTTTGGTTGTTTTGTGAATGTGTCTTTTCACGTTGCTGTATTGTTAACTGATCATTGTTGCAGCACGAAATGCTGTTGGTTACGGAGGGTTGGTCTTGTGTCTGCTGCACTTCCTGCTCATCTGGGTCTGGATTCTGGGAGGAGGCGCCTGCGACTGAGAGGGTGGTGGTTTCCCGCTCGGCTCGCGGGATCCCAGCCTTCAGCCAGGGCCAGAGCGCTGTGCCGTGGTGGACAGGACTGCTGTGGACGGCCTGTTTGGGTCCTCAGTATAAAGGGAATGCTTCCAGGGCCGCATAGCTGGCTCATTCGGTGAGGTGTGCAACTCTTGATGTCAGGGTTGTGAGTTTGAGCCCCACATTAGGTTTGGAGATCACTTTATTTATTTATTTATCTATCTATCTATTTATCTATCTATCTATTTATTTTTATTTATTTATTTTATTTTATTTATTTATTTGACAGAGAGAAACACAGCCAGAGAGGGAACACAAGCAGGGGGAGTGAGAGAGGGAGAAGCAGGCTTCCCGCCGAGCAGGGAGCCCGATGTGGGACTCGATCCCGGGACTCCGGGATAATGACCTGAGCTGAAGGCAGTCGCTTAACCAACTGAGCCACCCAGGCGCCCCATGGAGACCACTTTAAAAAAAATTTAAGAAATAACAAAAAAAAAAAGAAAGAAAATTATTAAAAAAAAAATAAAGAGAATATATCTAATTAGGAAATTGGCTGAAGAGTTTTGTTTTTAATTGTAAATAAATACGTTGGGTGGGGCACTCTTGATCTTGGGGTTGTGAGTTCAAGCCCCATGTTGGGGGTAAGATTACTTAAAAAATAAAATCTGGGTGCCTGGGGGGCTCCATGGGTTAAAGCCTCTGCCTTCGGCTCAGGTCATGATCTCAGGGTCCTGGGATTGAGCCCCACGTCCTGCTCTCTGCTCAGCGGGGAGCCTGCTTCCTCCTCTCTCTGCCTGCTTGGGATCTGTCTCTCCGACAAATAAATAAATAAAATCTTTAAAAATAATAAAAATCTTAAAAAAAAACAGTGAATATCAGATTCTTTTTCTGCATCAATTGAAAATTTGTGTGATTGTTTTTAAGTTTATTAGTCTAGTAAATTATATTGACGTTTTGTTGTATTTGTGGAATAGACCCTACTTAAGTTTTATTTTACATATAAATTTTGATTTCATTTTGGACTCAGGTGGTATTGTATTTCAGATTTTTCATCCCTGGTCGTAGTGAGTTGGACTTAATATGTTTCTTTTTTGAATTGTTCTTACATATTTTCGGCAAATGGCACTTGGTGAATGAGTTTCATAAGCTGAACTAGCAGGTTTTGCTGTCTTTTAAATTTCTGGAAGACTTTATATAGATGGAATTACAGTTTTTTGTTTGTTTGTTTTTTTATTTTATTTTATTTTATTTTATTTTATTTATTTATTTATTTATTTTTTTATTGTTACTAAATTTTTTTTTCCAGTGTTTCAAGATTCATTCCCCATTCCCCACACCCAGTGCTCCCCACTTTAGGTGTCCCCAGTACCCACCACCAGGCTCTCCCATCCCTCCACCCCCCTCCCTCCAAGTCCCTCAGTTTGTTTCTGTGTTCAAAGTCTCTGTTGTTTCGTTTCCCTCCCTAGATTACCC